>SKCR01003099.1:0-297254 GCA_019454045.1 Zanthoxylum bungeanum | reverse complement strand
CGGAGCTAGCACTCTCCGAGAGACTTGCGAAGGTGTAGGGAAACTCACCCATGAGCCGGGATCTTCGACGAAGATTTGGAGCTCAATTCAACACTCAAACTGAAAAACTTGGACAAAATCTGCACTGCAGTTCACGCCAATCCAGTGAGCAATTTGAGTTTTTGTCGTCGTTTCGTCTCAACCGATCGATGTGAGTATTCCGCAACTCAATCCTTTGAATGTATTCACACTTTATTCATGCTTGTTTGATGATCTGGGACCTAGAATAAAACCAACAATGGCATCAAGAGCCTAGGTTCAAGCATGAAATTTTTAGGGCTTAAAATTTGGGAAATTGATTTTGAGCATGATTTGGTTAAATTGTTTGATTGAGCATGTTTAATGATGTTTAATTGAAGTTTGATTGGATCAATTTCATGAAAATTGATTGGAATAATTTTCCCCCCAAAATATGTGTTGGCCGAAAGTTTAGGGTTATTTGGAAATTTGGAATTTTTTGATTTTGATTCATTGGATGAGTTGGAATCATGTAGGATGATGTTAATTTGATTAATTGGATTGAATTTTGAATTGAACAAAAATCCCCAATTTCCTTAAGGTGGCCGAATGCATTATGCCCTATAATGTCTTGGATTTTTGATTTTTGAACATTGGATGTGTTGAAATCATTCGGAAGTTAATTCGATGTCGATTGTGGAATTAATTGGATTGAATTCAAATCGGATAAAATTACCTCTTTGGCCGAGACTTTGGAAGCATGTAAATGGGTTTGATTTTTCATCAAAGTGTGTTGGACATGTGATGATGATAATGAACATGATTAATTGGACTAATTTAATGTTTTGGAAATATTGATTTGGGTGATTAATCATGTAATGCACTTTAGGTAATTAAATGCGGAATTGGATTCATGTAATTTGTTATTTAGGCCTTAAATTGGATTTGGGCTTATTATGTTGTAATGGGCTTATTGGGCTTTGTTGTACAAAGTTGGATTTGGACAAATTGGATTGGATCCAATTGGGCCCAAAGCCACTTCCGTTAAGCCCAAATACAACTTATAAACCTTTAAAGTTTAATTGGGCCTAATGGGCCTAAATTGATTTCTGGGCTTATGGGGTTACTCCTTGATTGGGCTTTGGTTGCCGAAGCCCACGCCTTAAAGAAATTAATTAAAGCCCATTAGACTTGAATTGAATTGACGTTGGACGTTAATCGGGCTTTGAGACCCGACACGATAAATTTGGAATTTTAAGTCGTTAAGGTTTATTAAATAAAGTGTAATATTTAATTTGGAATTGAATAGTGAATTAGTATTAAATACATGTTAAATTGGATTTAATGATGTAGTTTAATTTAATTCAAGAATTCGTACTTTGAGTACTTATTCGCAAAAACGAGTTTGACTCGACCAAAATCAAATCGTTGTTTGAACATTGGATGATCACATAATTATCAGATTAATTAATTTGATTAGATTGATTGATAGCATGCTTATGTGTGAATACGTGGTTGTGATGAATGAATAATGTATATCGGATGGATATTAGTCGGGTGGGGCAATTTTGGAAATTGTTGTAATAAATTCGATTTATTAAATTGGACCTGCGTGTCCAGCCTTATCACCTCTATTCTCTTTGTATTCTCTTCTCACCTATTCCCCTCAATGTAAATGAGGTTTCTTTAGAAGTGTAGTGTAAGGGGTAGAAGTAATACAAGTGCTAGCTTGAGTGAGAAAGGGAGAGATTTGATCTAGGATCATGTGTTAAGTATCCATCCGCATATCATTATTATTTTATTTCATACTCGCTTTATTATGTATTTAGAATGCATGTTTAAGGGTGTATGATGATGAGACCTTAACAAAGATAATGAAATTGGTAGCCAATTTGCACGCGAAAAGCCCTCATCAAATATCATGCGTCTTTTCCTTCCATTGAGTGATTCTTGCTCAAGATCCTAGATTGGCATGGGTTGTGGCCAAAGTCAAGCCCTTGTCCGTCGAAGATGTGTTTGAATCACGAGGCTTTGTTCCATATTGGTGTCTTGTCCAAGTTGTGGTTTGTTGGCCAAAGTCAAGACCACTTCTTGTCCATCGACATTGATTACGAAGCTTCCATGGTCAATGGGTCCACGCTTGACTGGGATCACAGGTTTGTTGTGCCAAAGCCAAGGCCTAGTTGATTCAGAGGAAAAAGGTTAGGGTATATATTGGATATATAGGCATATATAAGATATATGTTTAGGACTTGGATGTCCACCTACTGGATCTAGGAGTTGGATTAGATCCATTGATCTTAGAGATCTACCTAGTTAATTATCATACAATTGTTGGCCAAAGTCAAGATTGTGTGATATTTAACGGGATCCTAGCCCACTAGGAAACACGGTTTCCCGAGTACTCGACAGAGGGTAGAGGCTCGACGAAAAATAGTGGGAGGCAAGAATTGAATTTGCAATATTCGTTCAATTACTCGCCATACGCGCTCATTCAAATATCACTCGTCAATAAATTAAATGTTAGTTGGACTAATATTTAAATTTTTGTTTTAATAAACAGTTGGACTGTATTATAGTTGATTATATATAATTGGATTATATTAATCAATATATTTGAATTAATTAATTTCAGTTTACAGTTGATTTTATAATTGGATTATAGTAATCAATGTAATTGAGGTTAATTAATTTGGATTATATTTGATTATATAGTTGGACTATTATAATCATTATAATATATATAGTACCACTAATCGTTGATTAAATAGTTGGACTATTGTAATCAAGATAATATTGAAAAGTTGGATATTTAAATATAATCTGGGATTAAAATATTTTAATGATTTAATTTTCAAATTGGGAATAAATAATAGGTTACTTTATTTGATAAAATAACTTATTATACCTTAAGCCCAAAATTAAGCAATATAAGTAGAGCATAAAATCTTTGGAAGATTTATGTGATGATGACTTTAGTGCTTAATTTAATATACTTGTCATAAATCTAATTTTAGATTTAAGAAGTATTAAAATTGCAATTTATAATTCTTGGAGAATTAATTGACTATTCTAGAGGAGATAAAGTCAAATTTGCAATTGGGCATGTAGCACGAGGTGCACATTGTTTCGATATTCTAAAAACCCAAGGCTTGGCCTAAGGTTCTTGAAATATTGAAAAGGATAATTGACATATCCCAAAGTGACTACCATTTGGATATGGCAGACACGAAGGAATTAAAGAAAGGGCAAGGCTCTTACTTTAAAAATGATTGTCAAAGTTATGTTCACTACTAGTATTGAAATTAGATTTTAAATACTTAGTGTGGTACATAAAATATATGTATTGATGTTCAGAATCTGCTTTGAGCAGGATACTGACTTCAAGCTGAGATTGCTCTGCGAATCGGAAACGGGACGGAAGTCGCTGTTTCGACCGTAGATACCTAAGTTTAGGAACTACCCTTCGGGTGTGTACTTAAATTAGGAACTGTTATAATGTAACTAGTTTGACTAGAGACATTATCTCTATATCAGTGTTTAATCCATTGTGGATAAACCTTTATATTCTAGAACACTAAGTGTTTCATTATATAAAGATGATACTGAGATAAACACATTAGATGTGAATAACATAATTTATATTTTGAATATATTAAAATCTCAAACATATAAAATGACAAATAAATAGCTCAAATTGATTTGATCAATAGAGACTTATTTGTGGCATTGTTGTCTGGGACACAATTAAACAAGACTCGTATATCCGCACTTTTGAAGAGTGGGTACTAGGACTGATTTGACTATTCAAATAAAGTCTACTAGAATCTAGTTTGTTAGGTAAAGTACCTAAAACACTGTTTACTTGGTAATAGTGTAAGTGCCACCGATCTGTTAGCCCTATTCATGGTGAAGTTAGTGGGCCCATATCTAGCTAGGCTAGATGTGAACATGAATGTTTCGTGACCTTAACGGATGTGGCATCACGTTATGGTTATGTGTTTCTTTTGAAGAACACAGATCAGAAACTTTTAGAGTTTCGACACGAAGTAGATAAACAGATCGACTATAGTATTATGCCGTCACGGTAAGACCGTAATGAAAATACTTAAGCAGTAAGTTTCAAACATACATGAAAGAGTATAGTATTCTTTCAGATGAGGACTCCTCCCGAGACACGTCAGTTAGACGGTGTGTCCGAACGAAAACCGAATTTTGTTGGACATGATAAGGTTTATCACGAGTCGCTCTGAGCTATCATTTCCTTCAACAGGATATGTATTAACAGTGCAAAACTTATTTAGAATAAGGTTCCATATAAATCTGTTTGACAGATATCATATTGGATATGAACAGGAAAGAAACATGGTTTCACATTCCTAATAATTTGGGTATGCCGGGCATAACGTTTGGATGATACCAAACTAAGGAGCCAAATTGGATAAGTGCCAAATATAGGTTATCCTAAGGGAACCATAAGTATAGTACTTATAAATCTCGCATGAGAACAATATGATTGTTGCTCACCATGCGGTTTTCCAAAGAGGAATACCGATATGCAGTGGTCAGTGGGAGGATAGTGATACTCTCGATGAAAATCGGAGTAATACTATTCAAGGCACGAAGTCCATAATGGAACACAAATAGTTCATCAAGGATGAAACTAAACCATTAATCTTCAAATACACAAGAATCCGCGTAGATCGGAAGAATCAGAAAACAACCTGGGGTATGGGTTTCTGAAGTAACCCCTTAAAGATGTAAATCTTATGGAGGTATACCAACCGACTACGTACGAGGAAGTGATACAAGGTATCAACTCCCTTTTATGGCAAAGTGCCATGAGTCCGAAATGGATTTCATGTATAACAACTATGTTTGGATACTAGTTGTTGTATCGCAAGGCATTGTGCCTATTGGTACTGTAAACGTCTTCAAGGAAGACATACATGGATGGCAACATACCAACGTACAAAGCTAGGCTTGTGACGGAAAGGTATCGTTATCAACGTTATGTTAATAACGGTTCAACCTTTTACCTGTTGCCATAGTAAATCCATTTTGATGATGTTTATTGATACTGCATATTTCATTTATGAAATGTGTCAGTTAAAGATCAAAATCGCCTTCCTGAAAAGGAAACCTTTTGGAGGATGCTTACAACATCCTGACGATTTTGTATAACCGACAAACAAGGTTTGCGGGTTATTCGATCCATGTTTGGATTGAAGCAAGCATAAGGTTCTTGGAACTGACGTTTTGAAATAATCATAATGGTTTATGATTTGACTCAAAACGAAATAATTCTTGTGTATATAAGGAGGTTAGTGGGAGCGCACTGACAGTGAAATTCCATAAAGCAATTGGTGAAAGCTTGGCTTTCATAGATATTCTCCGTAGAATTCTGGGAAGTAACAACCTTTATTCAAGGAATAAAGATCTACTGGGATAGATTTGGAGTTGTTAACACTCTCTGGGAAATTGTACATTTAAAATGTACTTGATATGGTGTCTCATACGCTTTGAGCATATGGAGTCACAATCAGGACAATCCAAGTGATAGACACTGGATTGAAGTTAAGGACATCTATTAGTATCTTAGAGAACTAAAGATGTTGTCTAAAACTATGGAGAAGGAGAACTTGAAGTGACTGGGATCACTGCTGCAAGTTTCCAAACAGTTTAATACTACGGTACTATAAAGTTTGAAAAATGGGACAGTGAGCTGGGAATCTTCCGAGCAAGATACTGTTGCCGAATAAACAAAAAATGCGGATTATTGCTGCGGCTGAGGCAGCAATAGAAGCCATTTGGGTCGATAATAAATCTAATTAGATTAGATATAGTTCTGTTAGCAGCTGAGCTAGGCGTCAGCACAAGGCTAAGGAATTAAAGGTCTCATCGACGATCCAGATATATACTTCTATATTCATCTGATTCGTTCGGATCATACATCGTGGCGATGTGATGATCGTATAAATCGCGTCAGACGATAATCATGGAAATCCGCTGACGAAAACCTTTTCTCAGCAATTTGAGCGAACCGTACATAGTTCGGGTGTACGACACTTGAGTGACTGGCTATGTGCCAAGTGGGAGATTGTTGGATAATATGACCCATAGCGTCACTATTTGTACAGATCATAGTGATGTTGTACAAATTAACTATGTGACAAGGAAATTGCACTCTCATCATTTGTGATTAGATCACCTTAGATATATAAATGAAGAGAGGTCCATATGATTAGTTCCTGGATTGAGATGATATGAGACAGTATCAGTCCACGAAGATTAATCATTAAATATCCCTAGTCGTAGTATTATCGAGACTGGACATCGATAATGCGGAATAGGCTAGTATTGCACTTGTGCACGTTGTGAGGGCACAACAGCATAGTTCTCATATATTTGGGTATTGGATACTCATGCAAGTGCGATAGGAGGTTGTGTTTCACCGATGGTACGGGAAATAGCTTCGCTCTGGATAGACCCCTCGGAATCCCATTGGTATTATAACTATGTGTCTATGGGAATCCGACATCAGGGTAGGTGTATTTGGTCTTAACCTGAGACTTACACCGCTAATGCTTACGACAATCAATATACTTTAGTTGAGGTCGTCTAGGACTCTAACCGGTTCTGTGTACGCCGAAGCTGAGTATATTGAGAATCGTAGAGTATTGGGTGTGATGTCAAGACGGAAGTATCACTCCAGTCATAGTGGAGATGATGTCACGCAGGATACGGTATTAGTACTCTGAGGTGCTGCAGCCATCGGGATATTATGATAAGGTCATGTATATCCGATTATAGAGACTAGTTACCAGACATCCGACATGTGCTTCGTACGGGGCAGACACTTATCCAGCCCCAGGCCTAGCACGTGACTATCCGATACTGGGCCGATATGAACGATACTTGGTATACTACGCCTGATATAGATCCTTATATATTCCTGTAAGAATATTTCGGAGAATTGGGTAGGCATGGCGTTTTGCTAGAAGCCAACCTTGTCTTGTGAATCGGTAAAACGTAGTACTTGGTACTTACGTGTTCGGATAGTCCGACGACCGTATTTACTGCCAACATATCCGGGGATCTCATGGGTCGCTTCCCAATGATACACCGATGACGTATGACTCACACATTTATTAATCTGGGATTAATTTGATGAGAGAGAAAATTAATCTGGGATTAATTACGGAGATATTTTATCTAGGATAAAATATCGTCTAAAGAGAGAAAACGATTAATTTGGAATTAATCGGTAAAGTTAATATATTCGATATATTAAATGAAATTGGATTTCGATGCGAAATTGAAATTGGATTTTAATTCGGGCAAGCGAATTAATTTAGAATTAATTCGTTAGCGACGTGAATAGTGGATTCGCTAGGCGTAATCATTTATTTACTACGCAACGGAGAATTCGCTAATTAGGAATTAGCGAAACCAAGCCCGAGAGTGATTGCGAGCGCATTCGCATTTCGAATTCGAGTGCGGCACGCAAGTCACATCAAGCGTCAAATCATTAGTCGCATCAAGCGTCAAATCACATGTCACTTTGAGCGATGTGACATTTGATTGATTGATGTGATTGATTGATTGAAAGACAACTTGACACTTTGAGTGATGTGAGTTGTTGGAATAGTGTTAGTGGTTGGAAAGTTTAGTATTTGACTTTTTGAAAGCCAAATAAAATGTAATTACCTTTATTATATTTTGGAAAATATATAAGGTAAATGTTTTACACTTTCTAACAACCTAATTCACATTTTCTTCTTCTCTCTCTCTCACACAATTCACGCCCAAAATGGGCAGTGAAGCTCACTGGTTTCTCTTGAAATGCCGTGAGTTTGGGGAAGCATGTGCCTTGATTTTGTGGCAAAATCAAGCGGAGCTAGCACTCCGAGAGACTTGCGAAGGTGTTAGGGAAACTCACCCATGAGCCGGGAATCATTCGACGAAGATTTGGAGCTCAAATTCAACACTCAAAACTGAAAAACAGTGGACAAAATCTGCACTGCAGTTCACGCCAATCCAGTGAGCAATTTTGGAGTTTTGTTCGTCGTTTCGTCTCAACCGATCGATGTGAGTATTCCGCTACCTCCTTTGATGTATTCACACTAATATTCATGCTTGTTTGATGATCTTGGGACCTAGAATAAAACCAACATGCTTGAGTTTTGATCTTGGGACCTATAGAAACTCTAACAATAATATTCCTCATCCTCACTCGACCCACGCGAAGATGTTCTCATAGGCGACCCGAAATACCTATATATTTGTGCATCGAGACTATCCTGTGAATACTCATTCAACATTCTCCATACAGTAAGAATACAAACAATAAACCCCTAAGTTTTTACTCCCCAAAGATCAAACTACCATAATTCTCAAACACAAATCGAGTAAACTCACTACAATCTTAAAGATCAAATCACTTATTTTTCAACAAAACAAACTTAAATCTACAGTATGAACATATGAAGATGTTGAAGAATAAGGAGAGGTGTTTGAGGAGTACCTTCAATGTTAAGAGAGCTCTTCCAAATTTGTAAAACCAATAGAATTTTTGTGAATGAAAAAAATGAGCCCCCAAGGCTCTCTTACACCTCCCATTTTGGCACCTCGATTTCCTGCCTAAAAATTCCTCGTAACTCACACTAGAGTGGAGTAAATGAAGTCAGGCCTAAAATATTCATAGGCCCATTTTATGTCCAATAGACTAATAGAGATTTTCATCAAAGACAACTGAGAGGAGTCACATTTTAAAGAAATCAAATGAAAACCATTTTTTTCATTTTTAATCGAAGGAAACAAGCCATGACAATCTGGTAAATCCTTTGAATATCACTCGTCCCTTACGATGTAACAATGAATCGTGTTATAGGACTTCCAGCTGTCCCATTCAACACGATAAGGTATTGTTATGTTGAGTACCAATTGATAATCGTATATATGCGTCACAGGCCGTGGCTCTATTCGACACGATGATGGAAGAGTTTCTTTTGAATAACATCAATCCTATTTGACACGACAAAGACTAAGAGCATTCGTATGCTAATCCAAATTCACTCACTCAATCGACTCGCCAAACGAAACAGATAAAGGCTTGGTAAGTGGCAGAGTCAATCGTCACTGCATGTATGAAGGCTCAAAATTAGGCAGACGTTCCACTCGACACTACACGAATGAAGACTCAGTGTAAGGCAAGTATTCCACTCGACACAAATGATGACTTAGAATGAGATGAATATTCCTCTCGATAGGTATAAGGCTTGGCACTTGTTAGTGCAAAGATTCCACTCGACAAGAAATGAGTGAAGGAGAGAAATATGACATTATACACATACGAAGTCTTGGCATGAAGCAAACGTCCTATACGATGTGACGTGTACAAAAATAACTGATCATTCCCAAATGAAAAATCCTCTTGATACAGCGTGTCGATGGTTGAATGAAGATCGTCTTTTTTTCTATTCAAATTAAGTTTCACGAGCGTGTATAATATCCTATTATTTGGTCTGACTCGACATGCTTCGGGTGACAAAACATCTTGTACGTTCGACTCTCATATGACACGTGTGGAGATTTCCCATATTGATCACTATTAATATCGATAGCACCAACAGATATAAATACTACCTTCATTCAACACGACAGTAAAAAATGGAGGCATGGAGATTACCCTGACCTCCAACAGGTTCAGTCGACTGGGAACATTCCCCATGCCTCGTGTAGAGTCAAGTTCAAGACCTAGCCTCTATCCGGTCCAGACGACAATAAAGACTCCAATGGTCTATTGACCAGTAGTATGGAGGATATTATGGCCTTCAACAGGTTCAGTCGAGTGGGAACATTCCCCATGACTCGTGTAAAGTCAAGTTCAAGACCTGGCCTTCATCTGGTATAGACAGCAATAAAGACTCCAATGGTCCATTGACCAGTAGTATGGAGGTTTTCCTGGCCTTCAACAGGTTCAGTCGACTGGGAACATTCCCCATGGCTCGTGTAGAGTCAAGTTCAAGACCTGGCCTCCATCTAGTCCAGACGTGATAAAGACTCCAATGGTCCATTGACCAATAGTATGGAGATTACCCTTACCTCCAACAGGTTCAGTCGACTGGGAACATTCCCCATGGCTCGTGTAGAGTCAAGTTCAATACATGGCCTCCAAATGGTCCAGACAATAATAAAGACTCCAATGGTCCCTTGACCAGTAGTATGGAGGTTATCCTGGCCTTCGACAGGTTCAGTCGACTGGGAACATTCCCCATGGCTCGTGTAGAGCCAAGTTCAGGACTTGGCATTTATCTAGTCTAAACGAAATTAGAGGCTCTCTTGGTCCTTTGACCAGTAGTATAAAGATAATTCAGATATTGAATAGGTTCAGTCGACTGGGAATATTCCATATAGCTCAAATAGAGTCAGGTACAAGCCATATCAGCACTCAGGAATGCCTATATGTTATGGTCCTATTTCAGGCAAACACGCACGTCAAGTACTCTCCAAACAAGAACTCATTGACATAGAGAGTAGGGGACAAACTGTACGGGCCAAATTTGGACCCTGGGGTAAAATCATAATTTCACTTCCGGACCAACAACATTGAAAACCCAAGGGCCTGACACCCCGAAACACCAACCCACTACCCTCACGGCAGTCAACAGATGTCAATGTAAACTCTAACCTTGTTCTTCCAACGCTATTCAGCTCGTCACCACCACCGACTTGAGCATTGGAATACCTACGGCATCCACCATATCGGTGGGTAGGAATCCCACACTCACTCTATATTTATTTTACAAGATCGCTAGCTCCCCCATCTTATAAATTCTCGATTATGGACCTCAGGCGAAATCCAGCTCCCACAACAGTTATTAGTTCTGAATTGTATTTATTTTGGGTTATTGAGTTGGGTAATGGTCTCATGTATGAGTTTACATTTGAGATGTGATCAGTAGCATTGATCAGAGTTAGAAAGTCAAAGGCTCAGGGAGATAGGTTAGCCTATTCCCTGCCGGTAGCATCTTTGAAGTGTGGGATGTTACAAAGATGGTATCAGAACATGGTCTATGGAGTTAGTGACTGCAGTGGGTAGAGTGCTGAGGTTTTGTATACGTAGTATGCCCGGGATACCTGTATGTAAGGCACTACCTCTCCAGTATACAATCCTAGAGTACGTACTCAAGTCCTATAGTTGGGTTAGTAAGAATTCACAAAACTATCTGAATTTTCTCTCTAATGAAAGTAACCATGATCCTTGTCCTAGTTGAAAATCCTTTCATAATTATCATGGTTTATTATCGGAATTTCAAGATAAGTGATGGAACTAGATAGTAGATTTCCAAGAATGTTCACCCAGTGGGTTAAACAGGGAAAGTTATAAGAAAAGTAAAGAATGGTGTATATATGCTTAAAGAAACCAGAGGCAGTAAGAGGTATAGATACATAATCAGAAAATAAAAAATTGCCAGAACTTATAACAGCAAGGAGGATATGACAAGTTTGAGCAAGAATAAAGATATTAGATAGATCTAAGGAAGATTTCTTCCCTCATCAGGAAATTCCTTCAAGTAGATCCAATAATCTTTGAGTACCTCGTATAGATAACAAGTTCCCCGAATAATGAAGAATAATTAGAAAGATAAAAGCAGCAAGAAATCATGATTAGTCGTGGAAGTTTTCAATAGACATGAGATGCCACAAAGGATGAAGAGATTTTAGACACCCAAACCCAGGCTCATAAGCAAATAAAATGAAAGTCGTCATGAAAGATGATTAGCTGCCTTAACCAAGAAACCCGATAAAGATAAGGCCCTGATCTACCCAGATTCTAACCTCTCAGTGGTACTGGTTAAGAGAACAGTCCTGATAGAGTCTATCTCATTCCAATCTCACATGAGTAATAGACTCTACCATGACATATTAAAGAAAGAACAGTCCTGATAGGGTCTATCTCATATCTACCAGAGTCAATATCAGTTCAGATGTAAAATGCTTGTCATATCCTTTACCAGCATAGATAGAGACCGTACGAAAGCTCAGTACCTACAATGTTATATTCTGAGACAAAGATAGCGAACCTTGAGAGATGGTTCACCCAGAAAGGGGCAAATGAGGCTTCTAAGGCTAGAGAAGAAAGAACTCGACATAAAACGAGATTGGAAAATTTGCTGCACCAGTAAGAACCCTCAGAGGAGACCAATGCCAGTAGAATTTCATGTAAGTTTAAAAGGACAAATCCATGAGATTGAAGGTACCCAGGAGTTAACAAGAGTACCAGTACGAACAAGTAAGATTAAATGGCATAATTGTAGCCTATAGCAAAGGCAAATGGCAGAGTTCTAGGAAGTAACCCATAAGAACGAACCACCGCTAGTCTCGGCAGCACGACTAAGAGCCAAGAGATAGGATATGTAAATAATAAAGAATGATACGAGAAGTAACAATTAAGATCAGTATATACAGAAACATGGATAATGTAGCTTAAAGACGGTAATGTAATGGAAAACTTAGGATAGTTGATAAGAGTTGTGGAACCCTTAAGTATAGAGAAATTGATGCAGACCCCAATAGAACCAATAATAATTCTTCTTTCATGAAGCCCCGACCCTAGTAAGTGTGTAGACACCTAACCAGACCATTACTGAACTTAGAAAAATTACCAATAATGTGTATTCACATATCCCTATGGAAACATATATTCACCCCCAACATAGAGCCTAGTAAGGATTTGAATAAGTAATAGAGAATACTTAATGGGACAGACAAATCACGACACAACAAGATAGCCAAACCAATAGGTTCAACATAACCTAGATAAGAATCATAAGATAGTTAGATTCTGTATGAGATATAATAATTTGAATCCACAAAAAAATTAACTGAATCTACAAGTGATAACCTACCTTATCATCTAACTTGAGGCCTTCAAAAAATTTAAAGCTCGAAAGAGTAAAGGAATCAAAGTGAGAAATCCTTAGAAATATGGTATATGGCTCATAAAGAGTCCACATTATACTAGAATGGATGAACTAATAAGAGAATAACACTCGAAGAGAAAGTATTGAGAGTGATACCCTAATTTTTTGAAAATGATGTAGAGCTTTCAGGGAAGTAATAACTTGAGAGGTTTAAGAAACTGAGATTAGTATGGAAAAAATATAATAAGAGAAAGAACAGTAGGATTTTGAGAAAGCATGAACCTTAAGAGGGTTCTCAGTAAGAGGTAGTATGATCAATAATCAGAGATGAATCATGAGTAAAATTGAAGGAGGTAATTCAGATAGTTCCTAGTAGTAGTACCTTAGTGTGGGAGCCCAATATCAAGTATGTAAATAAGAAGATCACCATAAGCGAAAAATATTTCAAGGCCAAACCCACCCTCATAACCCTCGCTAAACAACGGTAGGAATAATGGACAACGATGTTCGTCCCATAGATATCCCCAGAAATAGGTGAATCCGTAGTGGAGTATAGTAACCTATAAGTTAGGGAAATATATATTTAAAAGATAATATCCTTTAGATAAGAAGACTCAGACATAAAACACGGAACCTTCAAACATAGGGAATAAGAACATGAGAGATGAGGAAAAGAACTCTAAGTAAAAGAATTAGAAGAGGAGATGTCTAGATAA
This sequence comes from Zanthoxylum bungeanum, assembly GCA_019454045.1. NCBI lineage: Eukaryota > Viridiplantae > Streptophyta > Magnoliopsida > Sapindales > Rutaceae > Zanthoxylum > Zanthoxylum bungeanum. The sequence goes on along the minus strand of SKCR01003099.1, from coordinate 283,612 downwards.
AATGATGAAAAGAGGAAATATTAGTCAAGCAATAACAGGAATACATAAGAAATAATGTTAGACATGACTAAGGACGTGTAACAATAGACTTCTCCATTTAGGAAATGCAGAAAAAAAAAGTATCGATAAAATATATTGTGGAATGCTTAGCAGCGAGCCCTTGGTTGCTAGTATAAGACCAAAGCATTATTAAATATAGATTGGGAGAAAGATAAAGAGTATAACCCAAATGTTTTCCTTCACAACACACCGTTACAGATAATGCACGAGATGGCTTAAGGCAGATATATTGAAGTATAACGTAAAAAATGGGCTAGGAAGCTAAGAATACAGATATTGTTGGGACCAGGACAACACCTGATAGAATAAGACTAAGGGAATAACTGAAAATGGGATATCCAAGAGTGTAGGAGCGCAGCGGGGTTTACCGCAATGCCTATGATGTTCGGCGACCATGGCACTGTTTGGCTCACAACCGTAGAGAGTACGGATTAGACCGCAGGGGACTAAACCAGAGAATAAATGAGTCGCCACCCATCATGAACTGGGAAAGATTTAAGGCCGCACTCACCCCTCGCAAAGGAAGACCTCAAACCATTGGGTTTAGAATGGTCCCTTACTTATGCTAGTATAATGGATGGGTTCACACAATTGTATAGCCAATTCTTAATGCAATTCAGGCATAAAAGCGAATAAAAATGTAATAACATACCCAACCAAAATAATAATCACAACAACGTAGTTCCAAAAGCACATTAAATTAAGAAATACGAGATGCAATAACGAAAAAGTATAATAAACAATCAAAAGCAGGAAAAACGTCAATAAATAAATAGCAAACAAAAAATGGATGTGAATCACGCATATATGAGTATTCCCGAGTGGCACGTGGAGCTGTATCCTAAGTACAAACAACACTACCGTCCATTCAGATTCGGCTACGGAATTTACATCTGGGTTTCCATCTGATATACTGCAAGGGATAATAACACACATAATCATCAATGCAATGTAAGCGGACATAAAAATATAACCATGCATAGACTGATAATCGTCAACATGAACAAACATAAACAAAATAAAGGTGAAATAATAAAATAACGATAAATAGACAAAAAGATAAATAACAAAATAAAGGCGAAATAAAAAAATAACGATAAATAGGCAAAAAGATAAATAACAAAATGCCAAAGAAGAAAAAATGTGACCAGAAATTTGGCCGTCTTTCATATAGGACTTCGCATACCCGGCTGGACGTATTTCATGTCCAGCCAGACATGCAGGGTCCGGAACTATAAAAATAAATGTAGTAAGGGTGCCCTCAGGTTTTACCTTTTAAGTTGCTTTCTCACAAGTGCGCTAGGCTATCGCCGGAAGGATCGAAGCTTAGTTTCAAGGTTTGCTGTTTTTGGTTGATGGTTCGCTATTTTCTGGTTGCTATTTTACCATTTCTGGTTGCTATTTTGCTGTTTTCTGGTTGCTGTTTTGCTGGTTCGCTGGTTGGTTGTTTGCTGGTTCGCTGGTTGGTTGTTTTTGGTGGTTCTCATTGTTTTGGTTGTTTTTGCGGTTTTGGTTGTTTTTGTTGTTCTCGCTGTTTTGGTTGTTTTTGGTGGTTTTGGTTGTTTTTGCTGGTTCTCACTATTTTGGTTGTTTTTTACGATTTTGGTTGTTTTTGTTGGTTTGGTTGCTTTCACTGTTTTGGTTGTTTTTTTGTTTGGTGATTCTCATTTTTCTCTGGTTTTTTGGTTGTTTTTCTCTCAGTTTCTTTGGTTGTTTTTGTTTGCTGTTTTCTGGTTGTTTTAGTTTCTATTTTCAGTTTTTTTGGTCGTGTTGGCTGGTTGTTTTTTGGGTTTTTTTATTTTTTGTCTCTCGGTGATGCTCTAGGGTTTTTGTTTGTTGTTATTTCGGCAGTGTTGTCTCAAAGAAGAAGAAAAAGCCTTTAGGGTTGCCGTCCGCCAGAAGAAGAAAAAGTGTACAGCTGTCTAAGAGCCTTCTCCTTTTGTGTCAAGGTTTGGTCCCCCTTTTATAATGATTTGAAGGGATCTCTAAATAGGGAATCAAATCATGTTGATTTGAGGAATATATTATCAAATTATTTTGGAATAAAATCTCATGAATTTGGTGATGAGGATATCTCAAATCTTATTAAATTGGTAAGGATGGGATCACAAAATCTCATTAAATTGGAAGGTATTGATGAGGGGATTTGGGCATGGATTGCATGGGCTGCATGGTCCACGTGGGTTGCATGGGTTGCATGGGCCGAGGCTGGGGCTGATGGGCCGAGGCTGAGGTTTGAAGTAGCAACTGACTAGTGAGTCTGAATCCAATGAGGTGCTAATTTTGGAGGTTTTATTTCCTTCCGGCATTCATTTTTTACAATTTCCGCAACTTTTCAGGTAGTGCCTCCATACGAGGCTCATCATCGGGCTCATGCAAAAATGCAATGTCTACAAAGAGTGCAACCAGGCAAAGAGAACAAGTCAATGTAAAAGATGGTTAACCAGATTTGTATTACAATGTGAATAGTAAGGAGTACAATTAAGCACAAGTATACATACAGTTGAGCTTAATATAGGTACCATGTTCCTGAAACTTTAACCAATTGAGAAAGACCCCCAGAAAAGCAACCCAGAATTAAAATCCTAAGTATAAGAGGCATCGGTAAATAATAATAATAAGCTAGAATTACATGGATAATTGGACCATGAACCATGAGGTCCCAAGCCCCCACAGATAAGCAGTTGGAGCTTAGCAAGATAAAATAGAGTGTTAAATAGTTAAGACTATGAGAATAAATGCTAAGATCAGATGGAACATTTTAAGCTAATGAGGTATAAGTTTGATCATATTTAACAGCGACAAGGATTGCTCTTGTATATATTTATCCCAGAGTTAAGGCAAGTCACGAAGAAACATAACTATAAGAGACACAATATCTTAAAGCTGTGAGAACGCTAGTTGAGAGGAATTCATATACATATTCATTAAGGTTACAACATCAGTTTGACTTAGACACGAATATATTTCTTAGTAATCAAATTAGTATAAATCCCCCTTATGGACCAAGTGCGGTTATTGAGGAGTAATGATTCAATTAGAGTAGTTGTGGGTACGACCATATTAGCACGTGTGCATAAAATTCGGTCAAAACCTTACAAGTAAAATATGCTTGGGTGGATGTAATAATAAGAAGAGTAACCGTCTGGGAAGTCCTAAGAAGTATTAAATAATTAAAGGAAAAGAATGAGATGAAGTGAAAATCAGTCATAGAGTAACAGACAGAAAATATAAAGTTTTTAGCTATAAGAACCGAATAGATGTATCAGAACAAGAGATTCTCATTAGTCATGGTATTGAGTTCTCGAGTAGAAGAACAGAAAGAAAGTTAAGGAAGATAACAGTAGAAGAGACATATATGTCCTCAAACTAGGACGAACCTGCGAGTTAAACCTCAGAAATGATTCGAGGACGAATCCTATTTAAAGGGGGAGAAAATATAACACTCCGATAATTCCAATGACTACTACATTATAGGAGGCATACTACATGATATAAATCATGTGTAAGAAAGTATGTACTCGCGAAATTTCTTTTTGGACATTCGACAAATTCCTTGCAGTTCCGGTACGAAAATCACGCTATGTTTAATTCTGGAAAGCCCTTAGTGTTTAGGCTATAACATTTTCATAAGATCTACGATTTTTATGAATTTTATATCATTGGCAATTTAAGACCGAGACCTACAACTTCCGAGTTGGACATTTCTCCAAATTCAAATCAGAAACAAGTCAAAAATACATCACAAGAATTCAGATGAACAGCAACCGAGGGCTAATCTAGAGAATTCTCAAAGTTTCTAATATCTTTACCATTAAATCATTTTACAAGCAGCCCTTAATATAAATGGGAAGCATTATTCATTCATCCCTAATTTTTTAGAAGAAGAGAAACGTGAGAGTAGAGAGGAAGAAAGAAAAGAAGGAAGAAAGAAAGAAGACATAAGCCATTTTCTTGCTACAATTAAAGATGAAACAAATACAAATCAACCCACAACAAGCCAGAAAGAGAAATATCAAGCTTAGAAGACTTTAATTGTGAAAGAAATCAAGTGAATTAAGGTAAGAAGATACTTGATCCAAATTTGAAATGTTGTTGTTTTAATGATTTGATGATTAATGGGTATTGATGGGTGGTGATTGATGTAGTTTATATGGTTATGGTGTTAAGAAAATAAGGATTTTGAGAAACCCCCAACTAAGGAAACCTTAAGCGTTGAGTCAAATTGGGGACTATGAGACTGAATATTGTGATAATATTAGAAGTGCATATAAATGGTGATTTGTATATTTGTGGATTTGCTAATGTGTTGTTGTAAGCCTTGAGAATGGAATTGGAGGATTGATTTTGGGTAAGAAAGAAAGCCTTGAGAATGTAATTTCTTTTTGGACATTCGACAAATTTCTTATAGTTTCGGTAAGAAAGTCATTCTATGTTCAATTTCGGACAGTCCTTAGTGTTTGGCCTATAAATTTTTCATACGATCTCTGATTTTTATGAATTTTATATCATCGGTTTAGACCGAGACCTACAACTTCTACATTGGACATTTCTCCAAATTCAAATCTTAAATAGGTAAAAATAAAAATATAGCACAAGAATTCGGATGAATAATAATCTAGGGCTAATCTAGAGAATTCTCAAAGTTTCTAATATCTTTACCGTTAAATCATTTTTCAAGAAGCCCCTAGTATAAATTGGAAATACTATTCATTCATCCCTAATTTTTGAGAAGAAAAGAAACGTGAGAGGGGAGAGGAAGAAAGAAAAGAAGGAAGAAAGAAGAGGGAAGCCATTTTCTTGCCAAAATTAAATAGGAAACAAATGCAATACTATTCAAACAAAGCCATTTATATCGTACCGCAAGTGTACGCTGTCAAGTTTTAGTAAAGATAAGTTAAGAGTGTCGAACCCACATGGATTGTGTTAAAGTCACACTAAGTACTACAATTGATAATCTCATCTTTATTTAGAAGATAAATAATAAATATTTTAATTAAAAAAAAAATAATTATATATAAGGAACTAATATGATAGAGATTCTAGAGTCTGATTTCACCTAGCTATCCCCTATGTATTTTTCATGTCAATTCACTCGTTCAATTGTATTGTTTATAAGTCAAGAATCCTAAGTATTCACTCCCTCTCCCGAGTAACAATGAAAGTATTATTTACTACAGATTTTGATATCCCTATAAAAATCTAGTAATTAACAACTCATTATGTCTTATGATTCTATATTAACGACTTCAAAGGAACTATATATTCACCCGAACTCTATAGAACTCCTAGGTCATATTCTCTAGATCTATTCAAAATCCCTCTCTCCCGAGTGATAGATTCTAAACATGCATCATCTTAATTTGTGGCCAGCAAACAAGAAGCATTAAACTCAAAAGAATGTAAATAAACTAAATAAAACTTCATAACAAAATTAACAAACAATACAAATGTTAAAGCATCAATTACACCATTCTCCAGAATTAAAGAGTTAGTTCATGACTAAATATAAAAACAATAAAAACATGTCATGAATCTAATGGAAATCATTAGAATTCTAAGACAGAAACAAGAAGATAAAACTAGAATTGAATCCCTTCCTCTTTGGACGTCACCGCCTTCGTCTCCCATTGTCGCTCTTCAATCCTCCTCCTTGGATCTTTTTAAAAATATGTGTTTTGTGTTTTTTGCTGTGTATTAACCTCCTCTCTTGATTTTGGACGAACTTATGTATTTATAATAGAGCCTTGAGGTCATTGTACATTAAAAAACCCCTAAAATTAGTGTTATGGGTCGCTAAGGGGCGCCGGAAAGTGGGCGCCACGGCGCCTGAATCTCTAGATTTTTTATGGAAGAATTCGAGAGTGTGTTGCGACATGTGGCAATGTTTCAGGATTTGTTCTTTCCATGTTTCTGCTCTTCCCGCGTGCTTCCTATGCGTCCGTATAGTCCCAAAACACATATAAATGCTCCAAGATCCATATATTAATGCTTCCTACAAATAAAACATAAAAGAACTACAAAATACAATAAATGATACGGAAACTAACAAAATAGCAAGCTAATAATGCAATAATAAGTGGGTATAAACCATATTTATCACAAATCAACCCACAACAAGCCAGAAAGAGAAATATCAAGCTTAGAAGACTTGAATTATGAAGGAAATCAAGTGAATTAAGGTAAGAAGAGACTTCACCCAAATTTGAAATAATGTTGTTTTGATGATTTGATGATTAATAGGTATTGATGGGTGTTGATTAATGTAGTTTATATGGTTATGGTGTTAAAAAAGGATTTTGAGAAACCCCTAACTTAGGAAACCTTAAGTGTTGAGTCAAATTAGGGACTATGAGATTGAATGTTGTGATGATATTAGAAGAGTATATAAATGGCGATTTGTATATTTGTGGATTTTCTAATGTGTTGCTGTAAGCCTTGAGAATGGAATTGGAGGATTGATGTTGGGTCCTGTAATCGGGCTAGCGTCGCAATACGCACACCTGACGTCGCGGCGTAGAGTAGAAAGTTGCTCTCCATTCTAGTTTTGTGTGAGCATCGCGATGCCAAGGGCTAGCTTCATGATGCGGAAGCAGAGAAAGCTCACTGCCTCGGTTCTATTTTTTAGAGTCGCGACGCTTAACCCTTAGCATCGCGACGGGTGATAAGCGGAAAATATATCAATATTTATTGCCCCTTTTACTTAATATTTTGTATAGTTTCTCACGTTTTGTGAATATTTTGATGTGGTTTGTGTTATTCTATCGATAAATAATATTTCAGGACTCAATGGAAGTAAATCAGGGCTAAAATCGTGAAAATAGAATTTCAAACGTCGCGACGCGCACCCCTTACACTTCGCGATGCATGAAAGTTACTATGCTGCTGACACTCATCATCACCATGTCATCGCCATATCATCACGTGTGTCATCATCACATCATCATGATGTTAGCACAATAATTCGGTCTCTTGACACACGTCATTTCTTGCTTCAGCATGACATCAGCGTCGCAACGCCTAGCCTTCACGCTTCGTGACATCGAGCTAAGAATTCAACTGCTGACAGCGGTGTACCATATGTCATCTTATCGTCAAAGCCACGTGCCACGTGCAGAAATCCACGTGTGTCGCAACGTGTAAGCAATGTGCGTCGCGACGCACAGAGCCAAAATTTGCCTATAAATTGAGGCAGAATTCATTTGAAATTTTCATACTTTCTTCTGGGGATTTCCTTAACAATACTAAGAAGATAGTATCTTGTTTGTTTATTTACAGCTTTCTTGTATTTAATTTTTATTTTAAGCAATAAATCTTTCTTTGTTTTACTTTAAAGTATGAGTAGGTGACCGGTGCGTAAACACACGCGTATAACGCAAGCGCACGTATCATTCAAGTAGTATAAAAAGTATCGATCCCACGAGGAATTAATACCTAATCTATTAATTTATGAAGCCAAATTTTTATGAGTATCTAATGGATTGATTATTTGATTGGATGGTGACTTGGATTGTGACTTTAAATTTAAAACAAGTAAATAAAATAGCGTGAAAGTAGTTTGAGAAAATTCAATATTTAGAAAATATTCAGGGTTGCGAATCTTTCCAATATCTTTTAAAGATGAAGTGGTTATCTTATGTTTGTCTAATATATTGGTTTACTAACCTGGAACATGAAATTCTGCAAAAGCCTCTATCGATGGTCAGATGCAAATACCCAGTGCAACCCAATTAATCATATGTCTATGTCAACCAAGTTACCTGAATTCATTAAGATTAAGTTCAAATTATGGCTACCCCCGCCCTACAGGTATATGTCTTTCCTGTAAGGAAATCTATTAAAGGGTTATCTATCCTCAAGGAAGATCGTGGGCTATTAAGTCTAAGGCTGAAACCTAAAATTTCTTTGTCAAGTTTATTTTAAGTTTACCATATCAATCTTATTAATGGCCAGTTAACAAGAATCATTAAGCTTAAGACTTAATAAGTAAACTTTTATGTTACCCAAACTATAAAATAACCCCTTATAAACTGGTGATATTGGAATTCATCACAACCCCAGATAACTGACTTAGTTACAACACATATCTAAGGCTGGTAAAAGCTTAAATAAAATAAAAGACATAAAGTAAATACTAAAAAGAAAATGTTGGAAAGTAATTGTGGAAAAGTAAATGCTGAAAATTAAAAAGGTAAAAGTTCAATAAAAGAAAATATTGGGGTTAGAGGTGTTGGAAATGGTGATCGAGCACCATTCACTTTTTGTATGAATATTTATTATTTATGCAATGTAATATTTTCTTTATCATGATTATTTATTTATTTATATGGTAATTTCTACTGGTAGTGGTTCGTCTTATCTTATTAGTAGCAGTCAGCGGGAAGAAGACGAGTTCTGGCTTTCAAGCGTGAACCGGGTCTTGGATTCGGCATTGGTTGGGCATTAGATTAGGAAGGGGACTAAGCATTTTTGCATAGCATCATCCAACATTGGGCCAACTCTTCTCTTTCAACCAAGAAGAAAGCAAGAAGTTGTCAGGGCGAAGAGAGGTTTCGCCTGAAGAGAGTCATCATTCCGGCTTTTATTTTAAAGCATTTTCATTGCCCCTTTTTTCAATCCAGCCTGAATTGCCGGACATTGTAAATCTAAGTGTTAGATTACTCTAAGAGTTAGAGATTTCGAGTTTCACTCGGAACCTTATATGAAATTAGTAAAGACCCGAGAGTTACAATATATGGTGATATAGTTGCAAAAGTTGCAAATGGTGTTGAGAAATATCACGCATTCTCTTGAATATAAATTATTCCTAGTCTAGATATATTGACATGGGTCGGTCATTATATTGGTAAGATTGGTGCATTGTCTATATATGTAATGGACATATGGTTTGTCTCAACAGACTGTGAGCTTAGTGGAAGTTCATATAGAAATGTAGATATCCATTAGTGGAATGAATATCGAACAAACTCATAAAAGATGACTAATAAGATATTCCATAAAACTATTAATAGTTGTCTTTTCGAGTTGAGTAGTTATTGTGATCCTTTGACTTGAGACACCACGGTGGTCTTGTGAGTGATCCTATATACAGGATACCATGCATGTCAGAGACCTTTTATGGTCTGACCTTTGGATGACTGTTAGGTATAGACCGATGCTCACGAAGATCGGTGTGTGTTAATATGAGGATTTGTCAGTCCATATGGTTGGATTATGTTTCCAGAAATTTTTCAGAGTATATTCCGGAAATCTTTTGGCCAAAGTTTCGTTGAAGAAATTGTTTCTTTAATATTATATAAATAATATTGAAAAGAGTTTTGCGTATATTATTTATTAATGGAATATGATTGTGAAAAGTTATTATATATTGAGTAGATAAGGTTTTGACAGTAAAAACTATAACCTTACTCAATTGGAGACGGTAATATAGAAGGGATTATACATTAACATTTTAACCTCGACTTATATGGTTCGAAGTGTCGTGTTATTTTTAGTCATGATTTGTAGGTGGGCAGGCCTTCATGAATATGTGTACGAATATATGAGATATATAGGTATATATATAAGTAACAACCGAACGTGAGCCTAGAGAGTTCCATTATATTAAGTTTACTCGTTGAGCACTAGGGCGACTTCTCGTCAAATGTTGATTGTTGGGAAGCGGCCGCGAGTGCGCAGCGGAAAATAAAAATTATGATGCTGTTATCCCTTTTGTCCAAAACCCTTTTTTTTTTATTATTCTACAAGCCTAGGCATGTTACTATATATTCTAAGCATAAAAACTCATAAAACATGCAAATAACATAAACCTAAACATGCTAACTATCATAAGAACTCTAATTAAAATAAAGAAAGAAAAAGACTTACTTGAACCGAAGACTCCTCCAGTCCTCCCTCCAATCTACAAGCTTTTCTCGAACTCAGCAAGCTCTTCCACGTTCCAAAGAGCCACCCAAGTGTGTGGCCTCCAAAGGTGCACACACCAAAGCCAAAACTCAACGGCAAGACTACGCCTTGAGTGCACGGGTATTTTGCCCTTGGTGCTAGCCTAGGAAAATACCTCAAAACTTTTAACTTGAGATTTCTCTAGTCAATTAGACTTAATGATCCTCAAAATCAGTGGCTTACTCTTAAACTAAAGAGTTGCTCACCTATATAAACCCAAGATTTTGGTGTAAAAATTGTAAAGAATTCTTTGGGTTTATATAGGTGCTCCAAAGACAACAAAATTAATTAAGAATCTGATGTGGGATAATTGCTAATTAAATCTTAGCCATTGGATCTTAATATAGTGGTTTAATGAGATTATAAAACCCTAATAAGAGTTTGGGCTGAATTGGAATTCAAAACAAATAAAAAAAAATTAAAATAAAATAAAAACGCAGATTTTTTTTATTTATTCATTTTCTTATTCATTTTTCCAATTCCCAAAGTGCCCATATCATCATTTACCAATCCCTAAGCCACTTTGGAACCTCATAAATGATCTGTTCAATAATTAAACACAATGAACCATTTATGAACAATTCCTACAGCAATCATATATGCTGTTAAATTTATAATGTGCACTGTTAACCATTGATTTCGACTTTGTTGTGTGTGACCTTTTGGGTTCCCATCAAGTTGGACATGAAATGAATCATGATAATTTAATCGAACATAAATTATCCTCCGATCAGATGGTCGTTCGATTTCAATGACCAAGGTTGACATCTAGCAACATGCCAAGGCCCCCCAAATGAGAAGGCAAAAAATATACCCATTCTGTATGTGATTTACATATGATACGGTCCATCACCTCACTGTATCCCCACTGTTTGACCTAGGGTATGGAAAGTGTCTACCTATATAGTCAAAGGTACGATGTTAATAGTGTCATGAATCGTCCTAACCCAAGAATCTCACATGATTCTTCTGCTGTGGCCACAGTCTCAAGCACTGATCACACATATCAACCCGCGAACTGGAATATTACTCTTATAAGAAAATATTATCCGAAAGAGTGGTGATTCTCTGTTGTATCTTTACAAACTTCATGTGTTTCAACAAATGACCCAATCATACCCTTATGACCAGATCTTTTGAACCGGGGAAGGAGAATGTCAAAGTCATTTGATCCACAAATAAGATTGTAAAGACCTCAAGTCTAAGGACTAGTCATATAATTGATACATGAAAGTTCTCACAGACACATGGGATAAACACTCCATGTGAAAGCTTTCGGCGGTCAGTTCGATGGACACGAGCAACTCATGCATCCATGTGATACACCAAGCGAACGGATCTTCGCTAGTAGCCTATGAGATCGGCTACCCCACTTAAGGGCGGATCATATCATCATGCTAGTCTCTCCGCTTGTGAACGCCCAGATTATTCATAAAAATATGACTATGAACGTTTTAGAGTAATGATTCTCATAAGGCGTGGAAGCCATCGTCTTATTACTTCAAGGGTTTTATTACAGTGTTTGATGATTCATATAATTTATGTAAGACACGTATAATAAAGATTGCCATTTTATTAATTAATGAAAATATTGCAAATACATGTACATATAGCTCATCCACAAGTTGGGTATAGGGCATATCCCTAATAATCTCCCATTTGCACTATAGCCAACTAGTATGAATCTGGACACCATACCCTTGGGTGTGTCTGTCATGCTTTTGTTGAGTCAGCCTTTTAGTCAGAGAATCTGCAAGATTATCTTCTGTGGGTATTTTCTCTATAATAACTTCTTTTTTCTCAACAATCTCCCTGATGAGATGAAATTGCCTGAGTACATGCTTGGATTTCTGGTGGGACCTTGGTTCCTTTGATTGAGAAATGGAGCTCGTGTTGTCACAGTATATCATGACGCCATTCTTTATCACGGGAAGCACTTCCAGCTCCGTGATGAACTTCTTTATCTAGACTGCTTCTTTAGCTGCCTCAGATGCTGCAATATACTCGGCTTCAGTGGTGGAGTCCGCTGTAGTTGACTGCTTGAGTTTTTCCAACTGACACATTCGTCATTCATAGTAAACAGATATCCTATTTGTGATCTATTGTCATCCCTATCGGTCTGAAAGCTCGCATCACAGTAACTAATGACTTTCATCTCAGAACAATCTCCCTATCTCAAGAACACATCCTTAGTTCTTCTCAGATACTTGAGGATTGTTTTGACAGCTGCCCAGTGTTGCTCACTAGGATTTGTCTGATACCTTCTCGTTATGCTAAGAGCATAAGAGACATCAGGTCTTGTATATAGCATGGCGTATATGATCGATCCTATTGCTGAAGCATAATGGATCCTACTCATACGCTCTCTATCTGAAGGAGTATGTGGACATTGCTTCTTAGATAATTTGATTCCATGACAAGTAGGTAAATTACCTCTTTTGGAATATTCCATTTTGAATCTTTTCAAAACATTACCTATGTACGTAGATTGAGAAAGTCCTAACAACCTCTTAGATCTATTACAGTAGATCTTAATGCCGAGGATGTAGGCTGCTTCTCCCAAATCTTTCATGGAGAAATTCTGAGATAACCATTGCTTGGTGGCTTGCATCATGGGAATATCATTCCCGATGATTAATATGTCATCGACATATAATACAATAAATATAACAGCACTCCCACTACTTTTCCTGTAAACACAAGGCTCGTCTACATTTTTGATGAAGTCAAATTCTTTGATTGTCTCTTCAAATCGTATATTCCAACTTCTGGAGGCTTGCTTGAGTCCATAAATGGATCACTTAAGCTTGCATACTTTATTATGATCATCCTTCTATGCAAAACCCACAGATTGTGTCATATGGACCAAACTCACGCCCAAATTACCTTAAGCCACGCCCACCTCCTTCCAAAATAACAAAATCACACATTAAACACATGCTAAAATCAAGACAAATCACCTTCCCAAATTAAAAGAAATAAATCAAATCTCATCAAACACTTCCTAATTCAATAAATCATATCCCTAATCAAAAGAGAAGAAATCAAATCAAATTAAATCACATCCCTAATTAAAATAGATTTTTCCTTATAGCACACTAATTAGAAGATATCCCTATAATTACACAATATCTTTTCCCTATTCACATAAGGTAAACCCCAACCCTGCCTATAAAAAGAAGCCTAAACCAAACCTTAGAAGCCTTAGCTCATTCTCAGGAAAACACATCAAATAAACCCTAAACTCCAAGCATCATCACCCTCTCCCATCTCCCATCACTCTCGGCAAACCACAGCTCTTGCTTCTTCTTGTTGAACTCTCGGCAACACACTCAGATACCCCTTGTTGGACAATTATGACCCATAGCATCATTATTTGTACAGAACATGGTGTTGTTGTTGTACAAATTAACTATGTGACAAAGGAAATTGATCTTTTATCATTTGTAATTGGATTACCAAGATACAAAAATGATAAAATTCCATATGATTAGTTCGGATTAATAAGATATAAGACAGTATTAATCCACTAAGGTTTAATCATTAAACCATCCATAGTCATAGTATTATCGAGATTGGACATCGATAATGCAGAATAGACTAGTATTGCACTTGTGCGTGTTATGGGAGCATAACAGCATAGTTCTCATATATTTGGGTATTGGATACTCATGTAAGTGTAATAGGAGGTTGTGTTTACCGATGGTACGGAAAAAGCTTCGCTCTAGATAGACCCCTCGAAATTCCATTGGTAGTATGACTACGTGTCTATGGAAGTCAAAATCAGGGTAGGTGTGTTTGGTTTTAACCTGAGACTTACATCGCTAATACTTACGACAATCAATATACTTTGGTTTTGGTCGTCCAGGGCTTTAACAGGTTCTGTGTACGCCTCTTCTAGGTATATTGAGAATCGTAGTGTATTAGGTGTGATGTCAAGATGGAAGTATCACTCCAGTCATAGTGGAGATGATGATCACGTAGGATACGGAACTGGTGCTCTTATATGCTGCAGCTATCGGGATAATATGACTAGGTCATGTTTATCCGATTATAGAGACTAGTTACCAGAGATCCGATATGTGCTTCGTATGGGGCATACACAATTTCAGCCCCAAGCCTAACACGTGACATCCGATACTGGATCGAAATACGCAATACTACGTATACTACGCCTGATATAGATTACATATTCCTTTAAGAATATTTCTGGAGAATTGGGTAGGCACGGTGCTTTGCTAGAAGCCAACCATGTCTTATAAATCGGTAAAAATGTAGTACTAGGTACGTACGTGTTCGGATAGTCCGACGACCGGATTTACTGCCAACATATCCAGGGATCTCATGGGTCACTTCCCGAAGATTCACCGATGACGTATGACTCGGATATAATTAATCTAGGATTAATTATAAGAAAGAGAAAATTAATCTAGGATTAATTACGGAGATATTTTATCTGGGATAAAATATTATTTAAAGAGAGAGAACGATTAATTTAGAATTAATCAATAAAATAATATATTCGATATATTAAACGAAATTAGATTTCGACGCGGAATTAATATTGGATTTTAATTCGGGCGAACGAGTTATTTTAGAATTAATTTGCTAGCGACGTGAATAGCAATTTTGCTAGGCATAATTATTTAATTAAATTTGATTTAATTATGTCGCAACGGAAAATTCGTTAATTCAGCGAACCTGAGCCCGGGAGTGTTTGCGGGCCCACTCGCATTTCAAATCGAGTGGGGCCCACAAGTCACATCACGCATCACATCATTAGTCATTCTTGTGATGGAAGTCACATCAAATTTGAGTGATGTGATGGATGTCACTTTTGTGATTGATGGAAGTAGTTGAAGACTTTAAAGTCTTGTACCAAATTTTGAATTTGGTAATTGGTATTAGTTTTTGAAAACAAATACACAACATAATCTTCTCTTCTCCCTCTCTCCCTCATTCGGCCTTGGTCCCATTTTCTCTCTAAGTTCTTGGCTTGGCCGAGAACAAGAAGAAGCAAAAGGGAAAGATTTGTGGCAAATTTTTCAATGATGGTAGCACATCCAAAGGGTCTTACAAAGGTGATAGGGAAACCCATTCATGAGCATGGAATCTCAAATCAAAGCTTGGAGCTTGGAGGACATCCATGGAGGAGCATGACCGAAACACAAGGAGCACACAAATGGACCTTGGCCGAATTCTACAAGGAAAATTTATATGTTCTTCGCATCGCAAATCCGATCAAAGTGAGTATTTCCGCAACTTTACTTTGTTGTATTCGCACTTTTCATAGCTTAAATTGATCTTGTTTTGACCTAGAAAACCCAACAATGGTCTCAAAGCCTTGTTTAACCATGAAATTGATTTAGGGTAAAATTTGGGTAAATTTGATTTGAGCATGATTTGATGAAATTGTTTGATTGAGTATACTTGAATGATGATAACTTAGAGTTATGCTTGATCAATTTGATGAAAATTGAATTGGATTAATTTTTCCCCAAAAATTGGGCTTGGCCGAATGCACGTGGTACCCTAAAGTCATGGTAATTTTTGTTCTTTTGATCATTGGATGAGTTGAAAGACTTGGGAAATGTTGATTTGAGATTCAATTGGATTGAAATCGGAATTGGACATTAAATCCCCAAATTGCCATGAGCTATATAGCATGGAAATGATATGATTTTTTGATTCAATAATGTTAGACATGTGTTGATGATAATAAGCATGATTAATTATGTAAATTGATATTTTGGAAATGTTAATTAGACTAATTAATTATGGCTATGCACTTTAATTGATTTAATTGTGATAGTTGGAATATTGTGATTAAATTAATTGGGCTAAATTTGGAATTGGGCCAATAAAGTTGTATTTGGGCTTAAATGCGCTTGGTTGGGCCAAGTTTGGTTTAGGTTGATTGGTTGGATCCAATTGGGCCTAAAATCATTTCCATAAAGTCCAAATATGATTAAATGGGCCTTTAAAATTTTAATTGGGCCTAATGGGCATAAATTGATTTTTGGCAAAGGGTGATTCCTTATTGGGCTTTGGTTGCCAAAGTCCATGCCTTATAAATTAATTGAAATCTCATTGGACTTTAATTAAATTAACATTAGATGTTAATTGGGCTTTGAGACCCGTAAAGATTAGATTTAGAATCTAAGTCGAAAAAGCTCATTAATAAAATGTAATTATTTAATTTGGAATTAAATATAGAATTAATATTGAATACAAATTAAATTGGATTTAATATTGTAGTTTAATATAATTCAAGAATTCTTACTTTGAGTACTTATTCTTAAACAATTTGGACTCGCGCAAATCAAATCGTTGTTTGAACATTGGATGGTCATTAATTTCATATTAATTAATTGGATTAGATTGATTGATAACATGCTTTGTGTGAATACATGGATGTGATGTATGAATAATGTATATCGGATGGATATTAGATGGGTGAGGGCAACTTTGGAAATTGTTATAATAAATTTAGAATTTATTAAATTGGACCTGCGTGTCCAGCCTATTACCTCTTGATTCTTTGTATTTCTCTTCTCATTTATTCCCCTCAATGTAAATGAGGTTTATTTAGAAGTGTTATGTAATTGGGTAGAAGTAAGATTTGTGCTAGTGGGAGAGAGGAAATGGAGAGATTTGTTCTAGGAACAAGTTGTTTTAAATATCCATCCACATATCATTATTAATTTATTTATAGCGCCTTATTATGCTTTTAGAATGCATGTTTAAGGTGTATATGAGAACCTAATCAAAGATAATTAATTGGTTGCCAATTACGCGAAAAAACCCTCAACAAATATTAAGTGTTTTTCCTTCCATTGAATGATTCATTCTCAAGATCCAAGATTGGCACTGGTTTGTTGGCCAAAGTCAAGGCCTTTGTCCATCGCGGATGTGTTTGAATCATGAAGGCTTTGTTCCATATCGCATGTCTTGTCCAAGTTGTGATTTGTTGGCCAAAGTCAATATCACTTCTTGTCCATCGACATCGATTACGAAGCTTTCCAAAGTCAATGGGTCCCGCTTAACTGGAATCATTAAGTTTGTTGTGCAAAAGCCAAGGCTTAATTGATTCAGAGGAAAAAGGTTAGGCAATATATTGGATATATTGGCATATATTATATATATGTTTAGGACTTGGATGTCCACCTATTGGATCTAGGAATTGGATGAGATCCAATTGATCTTAGAGATCTACCTAGTTAAATATCATACAGCTTGTTGGCCAAAGTCAAGGTTGTGTGTTATTTAACGGGATCCTAGCCCACTAGGAAACAAGGTTTCCCGAGTACTCAACAGAGGGTTAGAGACTCGCCGAAAAATAGTGGGAGGCAAGTATTAAATTTGCAATTTCGTTTAGATACTTGCCAATACGCGCTCATTTCAATTTTTCGTCATAAATTTAAATATATTAGCTGGACTAATATTTAATCGTTGTTTTAAATTAAACAGTTGGACTGTATTCAAATGACTTCAATTTATAGTTGATTATGTAATTGGATTATAGTAATCAATATATTTTAATTTAACCAATTAAATTATAGTTGATTATATAGTTAGACTATAGTAATCATTATATTTAATAGTACTAGAAATCGTTGATTGGATAGTTGGACTATAGCAATCAAGATAACTGAAAGATTAGTGTTTAAAACATAATCCTGGGAGAAAATGTTTTTAAGCGGCTTTCATTTTCAAATTGGGAATAAAACCTCAGGATAGTCCTGGGAACTGAGAAGTTACTCTATTTGATAGAGCAACCTCTTGGGCCTGAGCCCGGAGTTGAGCAAATAGTGGAGCATGAGTTTTGGATGACTCATGGTGATGATAACTCAAGTGCTCAATCCTTTATGCTTGATGCAATGATACTTTAATTCTGTTGTCAGAATTAAGGATTAGATCCTTGTACCATGATGATGAAATTAAATATCTTCATAGATTTATTCTTAAGTCTTAGAAGTACAAAATTCAAAAGAAGCTCTTTTGCTCACGTATGTCAGAGGGTACATCTATTGAGCACTAGGTGTCGCAAATGATTGCTGACATCGATCAGCTAGGTTAGCTGGGTATTACCTACGTGGCCTAGACTACCAAAGATTTGATCTTATAGTCTCTACCCGAATGCTGGGGCAGGTTCATAATGAACCAAGAGTAAACTCTTGGAGAGTTGATGGCTATGCTCAAGGAGGCAAAACCAGAGCTTCTAAAAGAGGCAAAGGTAAAATCATCACAGTCTTCTGGGAAGACAAATGACATATCCCAAGTTCTGCCTAAACTATGGCAAATGGGGTCACTGGATGCGTGACTGCCGTATGGACAAGGCAGACGTGAAAGAAGAAAAGACGGGGCAAGGCTCCGACTTCAAATATGTTTTTCATAAATATGTTCACTATTAGTTTCAAATTGGATTTTGATACTAAGTGTTGTACATAAATATATGTACTGGTGTGCAGAATCTGCTGATGAACAGGATACCGACTTCAGATGAGATTGATCTACGAATCAGAAACGGGACGATAGTCGCTATTTTAACCGTAGAAACCTTAGTTTAGGAACTACCCTTCGGGTGAGTACTTAAATTAGGAAACTGTTATAATGTACCTAGTTTGACTAGAAACATTATCTCTATATTAGAGTATAACTCGATGCGAGTATACCTTTATATTCTAGAACACTAAAGTGTTTTATTTTATAAAGATGATATTGAGATAAACACATCAGATGTGAATAACAATATTTATATTTTGAATATAAATGAATCTCAAACGTATAACATGACAAACAAATAGCTCAAACTGAATTGATCAGATGAGACTTATTTGTGGCATTGTTGTCTAGGACACAATAAACAAGACTCGTATATCCACACTTACAAAGAGTGGGTACTAGGACAGATTTGATTCTATCAAATGATGTCTACGAATCTAGTTTATTAGGAAAAGTGCCTAAAACACCTTTTACTTGGTAAAAGTAAAAGTGCCACCGATCTGTTAGCCCTCGTTCATAGTGACGTAAGTGCGCCCATGTCTAGCTAGGCTAGAGGTGGATATGAATATTTCGTAACCTTTACGGATATGGCATCGCGTTATGGTTACGTGTTTCTTTTGAAACACGAATCGGAAACTTTTGATAAATTCAAAGAGTTTCAACGTGAAATATAAAAACAGATCGGCAAGAGTGTTAAAACCGTCACGGTTAGACTGTGGTGGAAAATACTTAAGCAATAAGTTTCTCTCGATTATTTGAAAGAGTATAGTATTCTTTCATAGTGGACTCCTCCGGAACACCTCAATTGTTGGACAATTATGACCCATAGCATCACTATTTATACAGATCATGGTGTTGTTGTACAAATTAACTATGTGACAAAGGAGATTGCACTCTTATCATTTGTGATTAGATCACCCAGATATATAAATGATAAGAGGTCCCTATGATTTGTGCCTGGACAGAGAATGATATGAGACAGTATCAGTCCACGAAGGATAAATCATTAAATATCCCTAGTCAGAGTATTATTGAGATTGGACATCGATAAATACGTAAAAGACTAGTATTACACTTGTGCGCGTTTGTGAGGGCACAACGGCATAGTTCTCATATATTTGGGTATAGGATACTCATGCAAGTGTAGTAGGAGGTTGTGTTTTACCGATGGTACGGGAAACAGCTTCGCTCTGGATAGACCCCCTGCGGAATCCCATTGGTAGTATGACTATGTGTCTATGGGAGTCTGCAATTAGGGTAGGCGTATTTGGTCTTAACCTGAGACTTGCACCGCTAATACATATGACAATCAATATACTTTATTTGAGGTAGTCCAGGGCTTTAACCGGTTCTGTGTACGCCGATGCTGGGTATATTGAGAATCGTAGTGTGTTGGGTGTGATGTCAAGAATGAAGTGTCACTCCAGTCATATGGAGATGATGGTCACGTAGGATACGGAACTTTTTCTCTTAAATGCTCGAGCTATCGGGATATTATGACAAGGTCATGTATATCCGATTATAGAGACTAGTTACCAGACATCTGATATGTGCTTCGTACGGGGCAGACACAATTCCAGCCCCAGGCCTTGCACGTGAACATCCGATACTGGACAGAAATACGCAATACTTCGGTATACTATGCTTGATATAGATCGCTTATTCCTGTAAGCATGTTTCTGGAGAATTGGGTAGGCATGGCGCTTTGCTATAAGCCAACCTTGTCTTGTAAATTGGTACAAACGTAGTACGAGGTACTTACGTGTTCGGATAGTCCGACGACCGTATTTACTGCCAACATATCCGGAGATCTCATGGGTCGCTCCCCGAGGATTCACCGGTGACGTATGACTCGCACTTTAATTAATCTGGGATTAATTAGAAGAGAAAGAGAAAATTAATCTGGATTAATTACGGAGATATTTTATCTGGGATAAAATATAATTAAAGAGAGAGAACGATAATTTGGAATTAATCAATAAAATAATATATTCGATATATTATAAGAAATTGGATTTCGACGCGGAATTAAAATTAGATTTTAATTCGCGCGAACGAATTAATTTAGAATTAATTCGTTAGCGATGTGAATAGTGATTTCGCTAGGCGTAATCATTTAATTACGACGCGACGGAAAATTCGATAATTTGGAATTAGCGAACCCGAGCCCGAGAGTGATTGCGAGCGCATTCGCATTTCGAATTCGAGCGCGGCACGCAAGTCACATCAAGCGTCAAATTGCTAGTCGCATCAATCGTCAAATCACTTGTCACTTTGAGTGATGTGACATGACATGTTGTTACTTTGATAAAGTGACTTGATGTGAATAGTAAAAGTGATGGGTAAAATGTGAAAAGCATTGATTGTCTTTTTCTTTTGACTTTTTGGTATTTGGAAAAGTTTGGTATATATATTTTATTTGTTTTTGGAAAATAAATAAATAATATATATTACAATTTTTCTCTCCCTCCCTTTTTAGAAATTCGGTCTTCTCTCTCCAAGTAAAAGGGTTTTTTACGTTTTTTTTTTTGAAAACCCACTCTCCTCTTCTCTTTCTTGTTCACGGCTTCAAGCCTTTTCTTCATTTCTTCTTCTCCAATCTAGGCTTGGACGTGAGAAGCATAAAGGATAGAGAGTGCTAGCACACACATAGAGTTATCTTAAGGTGATAGGGAAGTGTCTCCATGAGCATGGAAAAGCTTGAAGCTTGGAGCTTCAATGGTGATGACCATGGCCGAATCTTGGAGGTGCTTCAACCATCAAAACTGAACAGTCCACTGCCTTGGAGAGTCATTGGCGTGACCTTGAAGAGGAGGAGAAGGCTTGTGTTCTTTGATGCATCAAATCCAATCATTGTGAGTATATGTTTCCGCCATTATCCTTTGATGTATTCATGCGTTTTTTATGCTTGATTTCATGATCTTGGGACATAATATAGAAACTCAGCATCAATTGGACGGTGTGTCCAAACGGAGAAACCAAATTTTGTTAGACATAATAAGGTTAATTATGAGTCGCTCTGAGCTACCATTTTCCTTCTAAGGATACGCATTAAACAGTGCAAAACTTATTTTGAATAAGGTTTAATGAATATCTGTTTGACAGACTTCATATTAGATATGAACGGGAAAGAAACCGGGTTTTCTAATTCCTGGAGATTTGGGAATGCTGGGCATATGTTTGGATGATACCAAACTAGAACCCAAATCAGATAAGTGCTAATTTGTAGGTTATCCTAGGGTAACCAAAGTATAGTACTTATACAACTCACAAGAGAACAATGTAATTGTTGCTCGCCATGCGGTTTTCCTAATAGGAATAACTATATGCAGTGGTAAGTGGGAGGAAAGTAAAACTCGATGAAAATCGGAGTAATACTATTCCAGGCACCATTCCTTAATGGACACAAACAGTTCATCAGGGATAAAATTGTACCTTAATCTTGAATACACAAGAACCACGTAAGTCGGAGAGAGTCAGAAAACAACCTGGGAGGTATGGGTTTCTGATCTTACCTCATAAAGATGTCAATCTTATTGAGGAATACAAACCAACTACGTATGAGGAAGTGATACAAGGTATCGACTCCCTATTATGGCAAATTTCCATGATATCCGAAATAGATTTCATGCATACCAACCAAGTTTGGACACTAGTTGATGTACCGGAAAGCATGGTGCCTATTGGTACTATATAAGTCTTCAAGGAAGACATACATGGATGGCAACATACAACGTACTAAGCTAGGCTTGTGGCGTAAAAGGTATCGTTATCAACATTGTGTTGATTATGACGAAACCTTTTACTCGTTGCCATGGTTAAATCCATTTGGATAATGCTTGCTAATGATGCATGTTTCATTTATGAAATATGGCAGCTGAACGTCAAAATCTCTTTCCTTAAACGGAAACTTTTGGAGGATGTTCACAACATCCTGACGGTTTTGTCATACAAAAACAAGCAAACAAGGTTTGCAAATTAAATTTGATCCATTTATGGATTGAAGCAAGCATTGTGTTTTTGGAACTGTAGTTTTGATGTAATCATAATGGTATATGATTTAATTCAAAACGAAATGATTCTTGTGTATATAAGAGGGTTAGTGGGAGCGCACTGACAGTGATTGTCCTATAAAATGATGATATATCATTTCTTGGAAATGACATTCCCATAGAATCGGTGAAAGCTTGGCTTTCATGAAAATTCTCCGTAGAATACTTGGGAGAGAAAACCTTTATTCTAGGAATAAGGATCTACTGAGATAGATCTAAAATTGTTGGCACTCTCCGAGAACTCGTATATTGAAAGAAATGTGTGCGACCTGGTGTCTCATATGCTTTGAGCATATGGAGTCACAATCAGGCCAATCCAAGTGATAGTCACTGGATTGATGTTAAGAACATCTTAAGTATCTTAGATGAACTAAGGATGTTGTCTTATGCTATGGAGAATGAGAACTTGAAGTGACTGGGTTCGCTGCTACAAGTTTCTAACCGACAATAACGACTATAAGTCGTAATAAAGGTACTATATAGTTTGAATAACGGAACAGTGAGCTGGAAATCTTCCAAGCAAGATACTGTTACCGAATAAACAACATAAGTGGAATATTGCTGCAGCTGAGGCAGCAATAGAAGCACTTTGGATCTATAATAATCCTAATTAGATTAGGTGTAGTTCTGTTAGCGGCTGAGCTAGTCTACAGCACAGGTTAAAGAATTAACGGTCTCATTAACGATCCAAGTATATAATTCAACTATTCATCTGATTCGTCGGATCATACATCGTGGCGATGTGATGATCGAATAAATCGCATTAGATGATAACATTGCAAATCCGCTGACGAAATCAGTTTCTCAGCAGAAGTTTGAGCGACCCGTATATAGTTCAAGTGTAGGACACCTGAGTGATTGGCTATAGGCCAAGTTGGAGATTGTTGGACAATTATGACCCATAGCATCACTATTTGTACAGAACATGGTGTTGTTGTACAAATTAACTATGTGACAAAGGAAATTGCTCTTTTATAATTTGTAATTGGATTACCAAGATACATAAATGATAAAAGTCCATATGATTAGTTCTGGATTAATAAGATATGAGACAGTATTAATCCACTAAGGTTTAATCATTAAAACATCCATAGTCATAGTATTTTCGAGAGTGGACATCGATAATACAGAATAGACTAGTAATGCATTTGTGTTTGTTATGGGAGCATAACGGCATAGTTCTCATATATTTGGGTATTGGATACTCATGCAAGTGTAATAGGAGGTTGTGTTTACCAATGGTACGAAAACAGCTTCGCTCTGGATAAACCCCTCGGAATTCCATTGGTAGTATGACTATGTGTCTATGGAAGTCTGAATCAGGGTAGGTGTATTGGTCTTAACCTGAGACTTACATCGCTAATACTTGCGACAATCAATATACTTTGGTTTTGGTCGTTCAGGGCTTTAACAGGTTCTATGTACGCCTCTTCTGGGTATATTGAGAATCGTAGTGTATTGGGTGTGATGTCAAGATGGAAGTATCACTCCAGTCATAGTGGAGATGATGATCACGTAGGATACGGAACTGGTGCTCTTATATGCTGCAGCTATCGGGATAATATGACTAGGTCATGTTTATCCGATTATAGAGACTAGTTACCAGAGATCCGATATGTGCTTCGTACGGGGCAGACACAATTCCAGCCCCAAGCCTAACACGTGACATCTGATACTGGATCGCCATACGCAATACTACGTATACTACGCCTAATATAGATTACATATTCCTTTAAGAATATTTCTGGAGAATTGGGTAGGCACGGTGCTTTGCTAGAAGCCAACCATGTCTTGTAAATCGGTAAAAATGTAGTACTAGGTACGTACGTGTTCGGATAGTCCGACGACCGGATTTACTACCAACATATCCAGGGATATCATGGGTCACTTCCCGAAGATTCACCGATGACATATGACTCGGATATAATTAATCTAGGATTAATTATAAGAAAGAGAAAATTAATCTAGCATTAATTACGGAGATATTTTATCTGGGATAAAATATTATTTAAAGAGAGAGAACGATTAATTTAGAATTAATCAATAAAATAATATATTCGATATATTAAACGAATTAGATTTCGACGCGGAATTAATATTGGATTTTAATTCGGGCGAACGAGTTAATTTAGAATTAATTCGCTAGCGACATGAATAGTAATTTTGATAGGCATAATTATTTATTAAATTTGATTTAATTACGTCGTAACATAAAATTCATTAATTCGGAATTAGGGAACCCGAGCCTGGGAGTGTTTGCGGGCCAACTCGCATTTCGAATCAAGTGGGGCCCACAAGTCACATCACGCGTCACATCATTAGTCATTCTTGTGATGGAAGTCACATCAACTTTGAGTGATATGATGGATGTCACTTTTGTGATTGATGGAAGTAGTTGAAGACTTTAAAGTCTTGTACCAAATTTTGAATTTGGTAATTGGTATTAATTTTTGAAAACAAATACACAACATAATCTTCTCTTCTCCCTCTTTCCCTCATTCGGCCTTGGTGCCATTTTCTCTCTAAGTTCTTGGCTTGGCCGAGAACAAGAAGAAGCAAAAGGGAAAGATTTGTGGCAAATTTTTCAATGATGCTAGCACAGCCAATGGGTCTTACAAAGGTGATAGGGAAACTCATTCATGAGCATGGAATCTCAAATCAAAGCTTGGAGCTTGGAGGACATCCATGGAGGAGCATGACCGAAACACAAGGAGCACACAAAGGGACCTTGGTCGAATGCTACAAGGAAAATTTTTGTGTTCTTCGCATCGTAAATCCGATCAAAGTGAGTATTTCTGCAACTTTACTTTATTGTATTCGCACTTTTCATAGCTTAAATTGATCTTGGTTTGACCTAGAAAACCCAACAAAACTCCACATACATAGCCAAAGAAAACACCCCACAGTAGCCTCTCAAAATCAACACACAAACTGACCTTCAACAGCCCCTCAAATCAACGCATAAACATGCACCAATCAGTCCCGCTCACGTCCATTACTCCTTCATTCAATAGCCCCCCCTCACAAACTGCCTCAAATTAACGCAACTAATAGCCCCCACAACAACCCATATTTCACGCCACAAATAGCCTCACAGTAACCCCTATTTCCCTTCAAAATAGACCTCGAAATGCACCAAAACTACACCCTAAAAACCTACAAACTGCACCCCTAAACACCGCAAACTGCACCCAAACTGCACCCTTAAAACCTACAAACTGCACCCCTAAAATACCACAAAAAAGTCCCAAAAAAATGCACAACCAGAACATCAAAAACTGCAACAAAAATAGTCCCACAAACCGCACAAAACAGCCCCAAAACAGTCCCCAAATACCACAAGCAGTAACTAAACCCAAATACCATAAAATACAACAAAAACATAGGAAACAGCAGCCCGAAGCAGCGAAACAATGAAGGAAAATGTTGAACCAGTGAACCGGAGGAGTCGCGGAGCATTAACCCTTCTGACAACCGCGTAGCGCACTTCCAAGAGATGATTTAAGAGGTTAGACCTGAGGGTACCCTTTTTATATTTATCTCCGCTTATTTTCTATTACTTGTTAATACTTCTTCGCACGAGTATCGTTGGTTAATGTGTGTTATGGCCATGAGATGAATGAAATATGTGTTATCTCTTGCGATATCTCAGATGGAAACCCAGACGTAAATTCCGTAGCTGAATCCGAATGGACAGTAGTGCAGTTTGCACTCGGGATACAATGCCACGTATCGCTTGAGAGACACACATATTTCGTTTCATCCAAATTTATGTTTCTTTTACGCATGATTTAGTCGTTTAGTATGTTATTTTTTTTAAGCATGATTTAGCCGTTTAGTATGCATGATTTAGTCATTTAGTATGTTACTTTTTTTATGCAAGATTTATTTATGTTTCCGCATATATTAATTTAACTATTCATGAGATTGTTTGCCGTTTAGTAAGTTAGTTTTTTTATGCAAGATTTATTTATGTTTCCGCATATATTAATTTAACTATTCATGAGATTGTTTGCCGTTTAGTAAGTTAGTTTTTTTATGCAAGATTTATTTATGTTTCCGCATGTATTAATTTAACTATTCATGAGATTGTTTGCTTGCCGTTATTCCGAATTACTTTTTATGCATGCAAACTTAGACGTAGGTTATATGTGAACTTAGATGTAGGTTGTTCTTGTGTAGAGTCGGTTATATTAATAACATAAATCATTTCATTACAAGTGGCATAAGTAAGGGACCATTCCGAACCCAATGGTTTTAGGTCTTCCCTTGCGAGGGGTGAGTGCGGCCTTAAATCATTTTTCCAGTTCACACTGGGTGGCGACTCCATGTTATTTCTCCGGTTTAGTTCCCCCGTGGGCTACTCCGTACTCCCAACTAGGCTGTGAGCCTAGAACAGCGTCGCCGATTTCTGTGTCCTACAGTAATGAATGTAGCCAAGCTTTAGCTCTGTCTTTCAAGAAATATGGAAAAACTCGCAGTCTCATTGCTTCTTCAGCCGCTCGGTTGTAATTGAAAGTGTCGCAAACTTCCAGGAAGTTGCTAATGTGGGCATTAGGATCTTCAATTGTATTCCCCCCCCAAACTGAAATGATTATTGAATCATTTGAATGCATGTTTTGATGTCACACGTATTTTGTGGTAAGGGAGGAAGTACAATAAAGGAAATGAAGCTGTCAACCACCAGAATGGTTATGTCTCGAATGGGAATTGGTGGTGCAACCTCCAAAGGTTCAGGTTCCATCTTGATCAGTGCTTCTTGGCCTTCTCGCCTTTCCCTTCTCAACTGTCTGATGGTTCTTTCAATCTCTGGGTCAAGCGGTCGGATTTCAAAGCTTCTGATTCGTCTCATGTAGTGTGTGAGAACCTGAAACAAAAGAAAATAGAAATAATAAATAAAAAGAAATTATATACCAGTAAAGGTATCTAACCTCAAAACTAATAGTGAAAGATAAATAAGTCCCCGGTAACGGCGTCAAAAACTTGACCGGTGTGTAATCACACGCGTATAACGCAAGCGCACGTATCGTTCAAGTAGTATAAGAAATATCGATCCCACGATATTTCTATTACAAAGATCAACTAAAGATCCTAATGCCCACATCAGAAACTTCCTGAAAGTTTACGGCACATTCAATTACAACCGAGCGGCAGAAGAAGCAATGAGACTGTTTGTGTTCCCATATTCTTTGAAAGACAGATTTAAGGCTTGGCCACATTCACTACTAACAGGTTCCATCACAACTTGGAACACTATTGCCACCAAATTCCTAGTAAAATATTTTCCCACAGCCAGAACAGCAAAGCTGAGGAATGACATCACATCCTTTGTGCAACATGATTCAAAATCTCTCTGTGAAGATTGGGAAAGGTACAAGGAATTACTCCGAAAATTTCCTCACCAAGAGATTGCAAAGTGGCTACAAGTCCAAACCTTTTACAATAGACTTTCTGGACTAATGAGAACCGCAATAGATGCTGCTACTGGAGGAGCATTAATGGCAAAAAGGAGAAGATTAGGCCTGGGACTTAATTGAATAAATGGCCAACAACAATTCCTTGTGGCCAACAGAAATTAGCATGATTCAACGAATAGCATGAATCCACGAAATAGGAGCCAACACAGCAATGAATGCCAAGCTGGATCAGATATGCAAATTCATGGAAACTCTTAGCATGCACGGTAATGCTGGATCCACAAGTTCACCATATGAAGGAGCACCATAGGAAGAATCTTACAACTAACATGATGAGACGGTGAATTATGTCAGCAATTTCAACAGACATAGAAACAATCCATATTCCAATACCTACAACCCAGGTTGGAGGAATCATCCCAATTTTGCATGGAGTAACACTACAAGGCAAGGGAACAATCCATCACCAGGATTCCAACAGCAGAATAATAGCCAGGATTATGAGAAAAAGCCAGGAATATAAGATATGCTTGCCCAAATAAAAAGAAAGAAGCCAAATATGATGCTATGTTCCAAGCCCAAGCAGCATTGAATCAAAGCCAATATGCTTCTATAAAGGCTCTGGAAAATCAATTGGGACAACTAGCCAATGCTCAGAGTTACAAACTGCAAGGTACCCTTCCTAGTAACACAGAAACAAATCCAAGGAACAGAGGGAATGTGGCAATGTCAACCCATCACTTTAAAAACACTGAAATCAACAAAGATGTTGGAATCAAGGCATCCACTAAGAAAGTTCTAAGAGAAAGCAGCAAAGTAGAACCACAGATGGAGGAAAAAGAGGAAAAAGAAAATGATCGAGAAAGATTCACTTCATCTCCACCTCCATATTTTCCACAGCGTCTCCAGAAATATAAACTAGACAAGCAGTTTGCTCGATTCCTGGAGATCTTTAAAACGCTGCATATCAACATTCCATTTGCAGAAGCATTGGAACAAATGCCCAGCTATGTCAAATTCATTAAAGATATTTTATCACAAAATCGAAGATTGGGAGATTACAAGACAGTAGCATTGACAGAAGAATATAGGCCATCATCTAGAGGAAGCTTCCCCTAAAGTTGAAAGATCCTGTCAGTTTCACCATCTCTTGCACCATAGGAGAACATTACTTCGGTAAGGCTTTGTGTGATTTAGGTGCTAGTATTAACTTAATGCCTTTGTCTATTTACAGGAAACTGCAGATTGGAGAAGCAAAGCCCACCTTAGTCACTCTGCAACTTGCTAACAGATCATTCATAATTTTGAGAGGTGTAGTGGAAGATGTATTGGTAAAAGTTGACAAATTCATTTTCCCAATAGATTTACTTGTCCTTGACATGGAAGAAGACAAAGATGTGCCCATCATCCTCGGGAGACCATTCTTGGCTACATGTCAAACCGTTATTGATGTACAAAAAAGTGAACTAACCATGAGAGTGCAGGACCAAGAAGTAACATTCAATGTTTTCAAAGCCATGAAATTCTCGAATGACGAAAAGAATGAATGTTTCAGACGTGATGTAATAGATATTATCATCCAGAACACTGATGCAATGCAACTTTCCACTGACAAACTTGAAGCTTGCATCACCAACATGACTGACAGGGAATTAGATGATGAGATTTTAGAATGTATCAACTATCTTGATGGAGCAACTCGCTTCAGATCAACACCACATGTGAAAAGTTTGGAACTACCAAAAAAAGAGCAAATCAAGCCCTCGATTGAAGAACCACCGCAGTTAGAACTAAAGCCGCTTCCGAGCCATCTCAGGTATGCATACTCAGAAAATTCTTCTAATTTACCTGTGATTATTTCTTCATCGCTAGCATGGGTGTAGGAAGATAAGTTGCTGAGAGTGTTATACGAGCACAAAAGAGCTATTGGTTGGACTATAGCATACATTCGAGGAATTAGTCCATCATTTTGCATGCATGAAATTCTAATGAACGACGAGTATAGAGCCACAGTGGAGCATCAATGTAGACTGAATCCAATCATGAAAGAATTCATGAAGAAATAAATCATCAAATGGTTGGACACAGGCATCAAATTATTCTTTGAATATTTCTGGAGATTTGGGTAGGCACGGTGCTTTGCTAGAAACCAACCATGTCTTATAAATCGGTAAAACCGTGGTACGGGGTACGCACGTGTTCGGATAGTCCGACGACCGGATTTACTGCCAACATATCCATGGATCTCATGGGTCGCTTTCCGAAGATTCACCGATGACGTATGACTCGAACATAATTAATATGGGATTAATTAAAAGAGAGAGAAAATTAATCTAGGATTAATTGCGGAAAGATTTTATCTGGGATAAAATTCAATTAATAGAGAGAGAACGATCAATTCGGAATTAATCGATAAAATAATATATTTGATATATTAAATGAAATTAGATTTCATAACGGAATTAAAATTGGATTTTAATTCGGGCGAACGAATTAATTTAGAATTAATTCGCGAGCGACTTTAATAGTAATTTTGCTATGCATAATTATTTAATTAAATTTGATTTAATTATGTCTCAATGGAAATTCGTTAATTTAGAATTAACGAACCTAAGCCTGGAACGTGTTTGCGGGCCCATTCAGATTTTGAATCAAAGTGGGGCCCACAAGTCACATTACTAGTCAACTTTATCAACTTTTGGTTGATAGAAGTTGGTAGAGATTTTGGTAACTTGTAAATCACACTTTGTCATTTTGGAATGACTAATACCAAAAACTTGGATTTGGTATATGATAATTATTTTTTGAAATCAATTATAAAATACACAAAAACACTCTCTCTCTCCCATTTTTCCCTACAATTGCCGAGCCTCTCTCCCTTCTTTTGCTTTTCTTTTTGCCGAGAGTTACAAAGGAGAATAGGAAGATTTTGTTGCATTTTCTTCCAAAGGTAGCACTTAAAGAATCATACAAAGGTGATAGGGAAACATTCCCTAGAGTTTGGAATCTCAAACTTCGAGCTTGGAGCTTCAACATACATCAAAGAGAGGAGCTTGGAACAACTTCTCAAAGTGGAATTTTTGAACTCTACACCTACATCCAATCCGTTCAATGTAAGTATTTCTGCTACTTATTTGCGTATTCACACCTATTACATGCTTATTAGATCCTTGGGATTGATCTTAGAGACCCAACAATGGTATCATGAGCCTATTTAAGCATGAAATTGAATTAGGGTTCTTAATCTTGAATTTGGGTATTTTTGATTTGAGCATTATTTAATCAAATTGTTTGTTTGAGTATGCTTAGATAATGTTAACTTAGAGTTTTGCATGATCAATTTTATGAAAAATTAATTGGATTAATTTTCCCCAAATTAAGAGGCTTGGCCGAATGTAACATGAACCCTTAGCTCATGGTGATTTTGATTTTTAGACCATTGGATGTGTTTAAAATGAATGGATAAATTGATTTGTGATTTAATTGGATTGAAATCAAAATTAATGAAAAAATTACCATATTTTCGTGAGCCTAATGAGCATGTTGGGATTGATTTTTCTTCAATATTGTTGGACATGTATTGAAAATAATAAAGCATGATTAATTATGTAAATTGGTATTTTGGAAATCTTAATTAAAATAATTAATTTTTGTTATACACTTTAATTAAATAAATTGTGATATTTGGAATATTAGAATTTAATTAATTAGGCTTAATTTGGAATTGGGCTAAAATTATTGTATTTGGGCCTAATGGGCTTGGTTGGGCCAAGTTGGTTTAGGACAATTGGATTGGATCCAAATTGGGCCTAAAACCATTCCATTAAGTCCAAATATAATAAATGGGCCTTTAAATAATTAATTGGGCCTAATGGGCCAAAATTAATTTTGTGGCAAAGGGTGATTCCTTATTGGGCTTTGGTTGCCAAAGTCCATGCCTTAATAAATTAATTGAAAGCCCATTGGACTTTAATTAAATTGACATTGGATGTTAATTGGGCTTTGAGACCCATTAAGATTATATTTAGAATCTAAGTCGCAAAGGCACATTAAAAGTGTAATTATTTAATTTGGAATTAAATTAGAATTAGTATTGAATACAAATTAAATTGGATTTAAAATTATAGTTCGATATAATTCAAGAATTCGCACTTTAAGTACTTATTCTTAAACGAGTTGGACTCGCGCAAATCAAATCGTTGTTTGAACATTGGATGATCACTTTATTCAAAGATTAATTAATTGGATTACTTTGATTGAATAACATGCTTTGTGTGAATACATGGATGTATTGTATGAATAATGTATATCGGATGGATATTAGATGGGTGAGGGTAATTTTGGAAATTGTTGTAATAAATTTAGAATTTATTAAATTGGACCTGCGTGTTCAGCCTTTATCTCTCGATTCTTTGTAATTCTTGTAGGTATTGCATTTTTGCATGTGAAACCCGATGATGAGTCTCAGTTGGAGGCACTACCTTTTAAATCGCGGAAGCCGCGGGAAACGGATATCGGAAGGGAGGAGTCAAGAATTGACTCATAATCGGATTAAGTTCGCTGGTTTAGCTTCGGGTTACTTGTTGGCTGTCCTTTTTAAAAAAATTATTCCCGGCCTAAAACACTCACAAATCACCTAACCTTGACCCAAAATCCCCGCAAGCCCCTTGACCTTGACCTAAAACCCCCGCAAGCCCACACCACATCAAGCCTTTAATACACACCCCAAATTAAATAATTATTAATTAAAATAAAATCATTCCTAACTAAATAAAATTATATACCAATCTAAAATATTGACTTCCTAATCTAACAAACTAAATGCCTAATCAACACCAATAATATTATAACTTCCTAATTTAAATTAATTTGTCCCCCCCTCAATCTTTGACCTTCCTTGTCCAAACATAAGACCAAATCCTAAATTGGATACCAAGATCACTTCCTTGTGAGACAAGGACAAACCCTAGCTCTCTTCTATATAAACATGCACTAACCTAGCCAACCCATAGCTCTCCACTCTCTCTAATACACGCCCAAGACATCAAGACACTCTCCATATCACACGCAAACTACAAAACACAAACAACACACACAACAACCCTTCCTTCACCGAATTAACGAGAAAAACACACAGCAGCCCCTAACCCTTGAAATCAGTCCCAAACAGCAGCCCAATACCTCCCCAAACACACCAAAACCGTAGCCTAAAAACACCAAAAGAGCACCCAAAACAGTCCACCAAGAACATCAAAACAGTCCACTGAAACAGAAGAATAGGACCTGAAACAGTGAGCTGAAACGGCGAGCAGAAATACAGCGAAAACAGCAGCAAAAGACGGAGAACGACGACTCAAAACAGTAAGACAACGAACGAGAACAGTGAACCAGTGAACCGGAAGAGTTGCGGAGCTTTACCCCTTCCGATCTTCGTGAAACGCGAGTCCGAGAGACGACTTAAAAGGTTAGACCTGAGGGCACTTTTTTCATTAGTTTATATTCGTTTCTTTTATTATTGAATTCTTTTCGCATGAGAGTCGTTTATGGATGCATGTTGTGACTTGAATGAAATGGAAGAGTGTCGTCTCTTGTGGTATATAGGATGGAAACCCAGACGTAAATTCCGTAGCCGAATCCGAATGGACGGTAGTGCGGTCTGTACTTGGGATACAACTCCACGTACCACTCGAGTAAACGGCACATTCTCTTGTTTTGTGTTGCTTTGGTTTATTTATTTCTCGTCACTTAAATTCTGTATGTTGCTTAGTCCTGCATGATTTAATCGAGCGCATGGGCTTAGTAAGTGGAATGAAGGATCCCCTATAGGGAGGGGTTAAAGCCCTTTACCACGATGCTTTGCCGCGCCGGTTGAAGTATGTCCGGTTGAATGCAAGATACGTTCAATCGGGCATACTTAGTTTGATATGATTGTCTTTATGTTTGTATGCATGGTTCAATCAAGCGCATGGGCTTAGTAAGTGGAATGAAAGATCCCCTATGGGGAGGGGTTAAAGCCCTTTACCACGATGCTTTGCCGCGCCGGTTGATGTGTGTCCGGTTGAAAGCAAGATACGTTCAATCGGGCATACTTAGTTTGATATGATTGTCTTTATGTTTGTATGCATGATGCGATCGAGCGCATGGGCTTAGTAAGAGCGATGGGAGGTCCTCAAATTGAAGGGGTTAAAATCCTTTACCACGATGCTTCGCCGCGCCTCGCATTGTACTATTTGTCATTTATGTATTACGTCCCATTTCATGCATCAGGTCTGTTCCCGTTCGAACGCGTTTACGAACGCAACTCAAACGCGCATGTATTTTGCCTTGTCATGCATCAGGTCTTATTTCTGTTCGAATGCGTTCATGAACGCCACACGTTAGCATTCTGTTTCATTTCCGTTCGAACGCATTCACAAACGCCACACGAACGTGAGTATTCTGTTTCATTTCCGTTCGAACGCGTTCACGAACGCCATACGAACGTGAGCATTCTGTTTCATTTCCGTTCGAACACGTTCACAAACGCCACACGAACGTGAGTATTCTGTTTCATTTCCATTCGAACACGTTCACAAACGCCATACGAACGTGAGCATTCTGTTTCATTTCCGTTCGAACGCGTTTACAAACGCTACTCGAACGAGAACCTTCTGTTTACCGTTCGAACGCGTCTACGAATGCTGAACGAACGCACACAGTAAACAGATCCTCTTGCATCACATTACGACATGTCCATCTTAGCATATGGTTACCCCTTTGTACGCTATGCATTTGTATTACCTCTCTAGTTGTCTGTTTCCGTTATGTGCCTACAATATTATTTGTCGTCATTTTGATTTCCTTTACATTACACGCAAATGTTACCATGACTGTTTGTGTTTATATTTACATGAATGATTGAATTCTTATGACGTTATGTGCTTATTGTTGCAAAGGCCTACTTTTGAGCATGTGAATTTGGCAATAAGATTTGGTTTCATGTATGTTAGATGTAAATTATACTTTTAAGCATGTGAATCTAGGATTGTGTTGCACTTGGAAATATATGTCATAGACTTGGTTGGATTATTACATAAATCTTTACATTACAAGTTGCATAAGTAAAGGACCATTCTGAACCCAATGGTTTGAGGTCTTCCCATGCGAGGGGTGAGCGCGGCCTTAAATCTTTGTCCCGGTTCACACCGGGTGGCGACTCCCTTATTCTCCGGTTTAGTCCTCTGTTGGCTATTCTGTACTCCCAACTAGGCCCCCGAGCCTGGAAAAGCATTGCGTCGCCCAGATTCATGTGTTCCCACAGTCTGGCGACTCCACTGGGGATAGAGAATCGGCCCCGAAATAATGCCTTGTAATGTATAGATTTATGCTTCAATTAACCGTGTCTACAAATGTGTGAAATGGGGGTTGTGATCAAAGGCATTTTGAGGCTAGGTAATGGTTTGGTGTCTTCCTTCACTCACTACCTTTCTAGAAGGAAAAACCGCGAAGGCACCTAGATATCCATCTACTCGTAGCCTATTGTGATGGACTAATTTGGAGGACTCGTTGTTTATTCCTGACACCAAGCGATAGGAGCCTAAGAGGCTTGGATATTTAAGTGAGCCTCGCTCCACCTTCCCTCTGGGGAATCTACAACGGGAAATCCATTTGACAGTCTGTCACACACCATAGCTCATTGGCACGTACCTTAGTGTATAAAAAAGGGTGTGCTCACTTGGTTGCTCGAACCCTTGATTGGGGAGACCTAGTTGTGGGCCATCCTTCGCCGATGAGAGCCTTTGTCCATACTCCCACGAACTCATGCGTAGACCGGGTTGTATAGCCTATAACAAATATTTCCTTGTGCTTTAGGACCATTATCATTTGGATGAATTGGACTCTTTGTCAAATATACGAACTTGTTGGGCCATTTAAACTGGGGCAAGTTCGTATCCTATGACAATTAGGCCCAAAGCTTCTGAAATGATGGTGGGCCACACGGTAGAAGTTATTATTTTATGTTTATAATATCTTCCTTGTATGCTTATGTTTGGGAACATTGCTATTTGAATCCATCTGAGTCTTTTGTCATGAGATATGAGCTTGTTGGGCCATTTAAACTGGGACAATAACATATCTTATGACGATTGGGCCAAAAGGTTTCTAAATAACAATGGGCCATTTTATGATTGTGTTCGGAATATTATCATTTGGATTTAGTTGGGATCTTTGCCATAAGACATGAACTCGTTGGGCCATTTAAACTGGGACGGGTTCACTCTTATGACAGTTGTCCCAAAAGCTTCTAAAATGATAATAGGCCGATTTGTTTGAGGATTTTATTTGATTTAGTATATGTTATATACTTCTTATGCATATTATGCATACATACATCATGCTAACCCTTGTGCTAAAAAAGCCATCATAGATTCCCGTTGGGTTAGGAAAAATGGAAGACTCACCAAAATACTGGGAACAGACATGGGTGAATCAGATATTGAGGTATCCCGTATGGATCAGTTGGAAAACAGTCTCGCCAAGGTCACCGAACAGTTGCAAGCCATGACCACTGCCATGGCAAATATGGCTGTGCCCCGTGCTGGGGGAAATTCTGAGAATGTGAGGCGCGAGGAGCCTCCGAATGGGTTGGGGGGTGATATCCCCACTTTTGATGATGACATAGTAGAGTATGCAACAGGCAAAGTGATTGGGTCTCAGACAGAATTTCAGAAGCTTCGGGATCAGGTTGAAACAGTTACCCGCAAAATGAGGGGTAAACATGAAGAGTTGTTAGATTATGAGGCAATGACCTTCGGAGAACAGCTGCCAGCTCAGTTTAAAATGCCGGACATGGCCAAGTTTAATGGGAATGGAGACTCAAGAGTCCATCTGCAGCAATATGTCTCAGTCATGAGTTCAATGGGCCTATCACAGCGCCAAGTCCAAAAGATGTTTGGGATGTCACTCGAGGGGGCACTTGTGGTTTGGTATCATAGCCTTAAGAAGAAGGTTAAAGAAGATTGGAAGGAACTAGCTGATGCTTTTCTGAAGCAGTATGTTACAGACTTAGAAATTGACTTGTCACTCCGTGATTTGGAGAACACTAAACAGAAGCCAGAGGAAAATTTAAAAGAGTATGTGGATCGTTGGAGAAGCCAGCTTTTGAAAATGCAGACTCGGCCTTCAGAGAAAGACCAAATTAAGGTTATTATCAAGGGCACCAAGCCCTCTATTTATAGTAAGCTGAGGAGGATGACTTCGATGATTTCTGATTTTCGACAGTTGAGGGAAACTGTCATGGATATTGAGGAAGAGGAGGCTGAAAACAGAAAGTTTTATGGCCAGAATAAAAGAACTTTTGAGGGGCCTTCTGAGACAAAGCCCGCTACTGCCAAAGTCACTGCCATTAGAAACAGGCAATTCTCCAACCTTGGTAGACCTTTGTCGAAGGTGTATGAAAAGTTACAGGGACAAGGAATCTTGAAACCCTTAGAAGGCAAGCCACTTCCACACCCCCCCACCACCACACATAAATGTGAACCTTTATTGTCACTTCCACCAGCTACATGGCCATGACACCGACAACTGCACCCGCCTCAGGCATGAAATTCAAGATCTCATAGATTCCCATAAAATACCCAACCCATGAAAAGAAACCATCAACCACCGAGCTTCTTACATGGATGACAGTGAAGAACCATAGGCCGAGGAAGAAGGCAGTGCTGCGGATAATGGAGATGTTCCTCCTAGTCTATTTGATCCAGTTTTTTAAATGACATTGATTTTGTTACTTTTTCGAACTCTTTTCCTCAACAATAATAAAGACGTTCATTTTGCTGGAACTCTTCTGCAATATGAATATATTTGAGAAAAGTATTCAACCTTGGTACTATGGAATCCAGTGATGAACACGGGGAACCTTCGAAATAAGCAAACAGAAAAGATAAGATAGACATTCAGAAATTGGGAAATAGAGCCAGTGAAGATATCAGACTTGGAAGGGAATTAGTTCACCGAGCCGATCAACGTAGACAGATTGAAGAAATAGATTGTCTGAGGAAGAGAAGGCTAAGCAGTCACCAAGAGAATTGACGGAAGACCTAACCCGACGGGATAGGAACATTCATGCATGCATACACGTAACGCATTTTGCATCCTTTCGTGTTTGTTCTGTTTTGTAATAACAGGTTTCAAAGAAAAAAAAAAAAACGCCGAATGCAAGCCAACCAGAAGCAGTAACAGTACAATGTCAGCAATCTTCAGGAACGAATCACATGGGCGAGGCCCATAACATCAGTATCAGTTTGGGATGAATCCCGAGGGTCGAGGCCCACATCAGTATCAGTCTGGGGGCGAGGCCCATAATCAGTAGCAGTTAGGGCCGAGGCCCACATCAGCATCAGTTTAGGGCGAGGCCCACATCAGCATCAATATCAGTCTTGCCGGGTATGGCATTCTGGGGCCGAGGCCCACATTACATCAGTATCAGCATTTTCGGGTATGGCATTCTGGGGGCGAGGCCCACATTACATCAGTATCAGCATTGCCGGGTATGGCATTCTGGGGGCGAGGCTCATATTACATCAGATCAGCATTGCCGAGTATGGCATTCTGGGGGCGAGGCCCACATCAGCATCAGTTTAGGGGCGGGGCCCACATCCGCATCAGTTTGGGGGCGAGGCCCACGTCAGTTCAGCATCATTTTCTGCCGGGTATGGCATTCTGGGGGTGAGGCCCACATCAGTTCAGTATTAGTCTTGCCGGTATGGCACTCTGGGGGGCGGGACCACTCTCATATCAGTAATGGTTCGGAAATGGACTATCTCTCATCAACAACGGTTCAGAAATGGACTATCTCTCCTCAGCAATGGTTCAGAAATGGACCACTCTCATATCAGTCATGGTTTGGAAATGGACTCTCTCTCATAAGCAACGGTTCGGAAATGGACCATCATCTCATCACTTGCCGAAAATGGCACCCCAAAAATGGAGCACGGTTCGAAAATGGACTATTATCACTCGCCGAAAATGGCACTCCGAAAATGAGGGCACAACGGCATAGTTCTCATATATATAAGTATTGGATACTTATGCAAGTGCGATAGGAGGTCGTGTTTCACTGATGGTACGGGAAACAGCTTCGCTCTGGATAGACCCCTCGGAATCCCATTGGTATTATGACTATGTGTCTATGGGAGGCCGAAATCAGGGTAGGTGTGTATAGTCTTAACCTGAGACTTGCATCGTTAATACTTACGATAATCGATAGACTTTAGTCTTGGTGGTACAGGGCTTTAACCGGTTCTGCGTACACCACTTCTGGGTTTATCAGAGAGTCGTAGTGTATTGGGTGTGATGTCAAGACGGAAGTATCACTTCAGTTATATTGGAGATGATGTCACGCAGGATACGGTACTAGTGCTCTTAAGTGTTGCGCAACCATCGGGATGTTATGACCAGGTCATGCATATCCGATTATAGAGACTAGTTACCAGACATCCGACATGTGCTTCGGACGGGGCAGACACTTATCCAGCCCCAGCCCTAGCACGTGATTATCCGATATTGGGCCGATATACACAATACTACGGTATACTACGCTTGATACAGATCTATATATTCCTGTAAGAATATTTCTGGAGAATTGGGTAGGCATGGCGCTTTGCTAGAAGCCAACCTTGTCTTGTAAATCGGTATAAACGTAGTACGAGGTACTTACGTGTTCGGATAATCCGACGACCGTATTTACTGCCAACATATCCGGAGATCTCATGGGTCGCTTCCTGAAGATTCACCGATGATGTATAACTCGCACTTTAATTAATCTAGGATTAATTAGAAGAGAGAGAAAATTAATCTGGGATTAATTGCGGAGATATTTTATCTGGGATAAAATATTAATTAAAGAGAGAGAACGATTAATTTGGAATTAATCGATAAAATAATATGTACGATATATTATAAGAAATTGGATTTCGACGCGGAATTAAAATTAGATTTTAGTTCGGGCGAACGAATTAATTTAGAATTAATTCGTTAGCGACGTGAATAGTGATTTCGCAAGGCGTAATCATTTAATTACGACGCGACGGAAAATTCGTTAATTTGGAATTAGCGAACCCGAGCCCGAGAGTGATTGCGAGCGCATTCGCATTTCGAATTCGAGCGCGGCACGCAAGTCACATCAAGCGTCAAATCGTTAGTCACATCATGCGTCAAATCAATTGTCACTTTGAGTGATGTGACTTGACAACATGTCACTTTATTAAAGTGATGTGATGTGACTTAAAGTAAAAAGTAGAAATGATGAAAAGCATTAATAGACTTTTGCTTTTTTAACTTTTGATATATGAAAAATGATTTATATATTTGTTTTTGTTTTTGGAAAATAAAAATAAATATATAAACCAAATATCATTTTCTCTCTCTCACTCGCCACTCACGGTCTCCTCATTTTCCCTCTCTTTTCATCTTCTTCTCCTTCACGACTTCAAGCCGATTTTCTTCTCTAAATCTTTTGGTTAGACCGAAATTTTGAGAAGCAAATTGAAGATGAGTAGTGCTAGCACACACATGGGTTATATTATGGTGATAGGGAAACGAATTTGTGAGCTTGGAAAGCTTGAAGCTTGAAGCTTCAACGGAGTCTTCAATGGCCGAACATGGAGGAGGCAAACCAGTCCCCAACCGAGCAGTCCACTGCATGAGGAAGCTACTGCCGAGCTTGATGTGCATAAAAAACGCAACTTGTTCTTCATTTCATCAAAACCCATCAATGTGAGTATGAATTCCGCCTTACTCCTTTGTGTATTCAACTCGTTTTTATGCATGTTTGTGATCCTTGGGACTTGATTGAAACTCAACAGGAGGCACTACCTTTTAAATCGCGGAAGCCGCAGGAAACGGATATCGGAAGGGAGGAGTCAAGAATTGACTCATAATCGGATTAAGTTCGCTGGTTTAGCTTCGGGTTACTTGTTGGCTGTCCTTTTTAAAAAAATTATTCCCGGCCTAAAACACTCACAAATCACCTAACATTGACCCAAAATCCCCGCAAGCCCCTTGACCTTGACCTAAAACCCCCCGCAAGCCCACACCACATCAAGCCTTTAATACACACCCCAAATTAAATAATTATTAATTAAAATAAAATTATTCCTAACTAAATAAAATTATATACCAATCTAAAATATTGACTTCCTAATCTAACAAACTAAATGCCTAATCAACACCAATAATATTATAACTTCCTAATTTAAATTAATTTGTCCCCCCTTCAATCTTTGACCTTCCTTGTCCAAACATAAGACCAAATCCTAAATTGGATACCAAGATCACTTCCTTGTGAGACAAGGACAAACCCTAGCTCTCTTCTATATAAACATGCACTAACCTAGCCAACCCCTAGCTCTCCACTCTCTCTAATACACGCCAAGACATCAAGACACTCTCCATATCACACGCAAACTACAAAACACAAACAACACACACAATAACCCTTCCTTCACCGAATTAACGAAAACAACACACAGAAGCCCCTAACCCTTGAAATCAGTCCCAAACAGCAGCCCAATACCTCCCCAAACACACCAAAACCGTAGCCTAAAAACACCAAAAGAGCACCCAAAACAGTCCACCAAGAACATCAAAACAGTCCACTGAAACAGAAGAATATGACCTGAAACAGTGAGCTGAAACGGCGAGCAGAAATACAGTGAAAACAGCAGCAAAAGACGGAGAACGACGACTCAAAACAGTAAGACAACGAACGAGAACAGTGAACCAGTGAACCGGAAGAGTTGCGGAGCTTTACCCCTTCCGATCTTCGTGAAACGCGAGTCCGAGAGACGACTTAAAAGGTTAGACCTGAGGGCGCTTTTTTCATTAGTTTATATTCGTTTCTTTTATTATTGAATTCTTTTCGCATGAGAGTCATTTATGGATGCATGTTGTGACTTGAATGAAATGGAAGAGTGTCGTCTCTTGTGGTATATAGGATGGAAACCCAGACGTAAATTCCGTAGCCGAATCCGAATGGACGGTAGTGCGGTCTGTACTTGGGATACAACTCCACGTACCACTCGAGTAAACGGCACATTCTCTTGTTTTGTGTTGCTTTGGTTTATTTATTTCTCGTCACTTAAATTCTGTATGTTGCTTAGTCCTGCATGATTTAATCGAGCGCATGGGCTTAGTAAGTGGAATGAAAGATCCCCTATGGGGAGGGGTTAAAGCCCTTTACCACGATGCTTTGCCGCGCCGGTTGAAGTATGTCCGGTTGAATGCAAGATACGTTCAATCGGGCATACTTAGTTTGATATGATTGTCTTTATGTTTGTATGCATGGTTCAATCAAGCGCATGGGCTTAGTAAGTGGAATGAAAGATCCCCTATGGGGAGGGGTTAAAGCCATTTACCACGATGCTTTGCCGCGCCGGTTGATGTGTGTCCAGTTGAAAGCAAGATACGTTCAATCGGGCATACTTAGTTTGATATGATTGTCTTTATGTTTGTATGCATGATGCGATCGAGCGCATGGGCTTAGTAAGAGCGATGGGAGGTCCTCTAATTGAAGGGGTTAAAATCCTTTACCACGATGCTTCGCTGCGCCTCGCATTGTACTATTTGTCATTTATGTATTACGTCTCATTTCATGCATCAGGTCTGTTCCCGTTCGAACGCATTTACGAACGCAACTCAAACGCGCATGTATTTTGCCTTGTCATGCATCAGGTCTTATTTCTGTTCGAACGCGTTCACGAACGCCATACGAACGTGAGCATTCTATTTCATTTCCGTTCGAACACGTTCACAAACGCCACACGAACGTGAGTATTCTGTTTCATTTCCGTTCGAACGCATTCACGAACGCCATATGAACGTGAGCATTCTGTTTCATTTCCATTCGAACGCGTTCACAAACGCCACACGAACGTGAGTATTCTGTTTCATTTCCGTTCGAACGCGTTCACAAACGCCATACGAACGTGAGCATTCTGTTTCATTTCTATTCGAACGCGTTTACAAACGCTACTCGAGCGAGAACCTTCTGTTTACCGTTCGAACGCGTCTACGAACGCTGAACGAACGCACACGGTAAACAGATCCTCTTGCATCACATTACGACATGTCCATCTTAGCATATGGTTAC
This sequence comes from Zanthoxylum bungeanum, assembly GCA_019454045.1. Classification (NCBI taxonomy): domain Eukaryota; kingdom Viridiplantae; phylum Streptophyta; class Magnoliopsida; order Sapindales; family Rutaceae; genus Zanthoxylum; species Zanthoxylum bungeanum. The sequence continues at coordinate 240,503 of SKCR01003099.1, read as the reverse complement.
CCCTTTGTACGCTATGCATTTGTATTACCTCTCTAGTTGTCTGTTTCCGTTATGTGCCTACTATATTATTGTCGTCATTTTGATTTCCTTTACATTACACGCAAATGTTACCATGACTGTTTGTGTTTATATTTACATGAATGATTGAATTCTTATGACGTTATGTGCTTGTTGTTGCAAAGGCCTACTTTTGAGCATGTGAATTTGGCAATAAGATTTGGTTTCATGTATGTTAGATGTAAATTATACTTTTAAGCATGTGAATCTAGGATTGTGTTGCACTTGGAAATATATGTCATAGACTTGGTTGGATTATTACATAAATCTTTACATTACAAGTTTCATAAGTAAGGGACCATTCCGAACCCAATGGTTTGAGGTCTTCCCTTGCGAGGGGTGAGCGCGGCCTTAAATCTTTGTCCCGGTTCACACCGGGTAGCGACTCCCTTATTCTCCGGTTTAGTCCTCTGTTGGCTATTCCGTACTCCCAACTAGGCCTCCGAGCCTGGAACAGCATTGCGTCGCCCAGATTCCTGTGTTCCCACAATTCTCTTCTCACCAATTCCCCTCAATGTAATGAGGTTTCTGTATTGTATTATGTAATTGGGTAGAAGTTAGAATAGTGCTAGCCGGGGAGAGGAAATGGAGTGATTTGTTATAGGAATAATTTGTGAGATATCCATCCGCATATCATTATTAATTTATTTATCGCTCCTTATTATGCTTTTAGAATGCATGCTTAAGGGTGTATGATGAGACCTAATCAAATATAATTAATTGGTTGCTAATTACATTAAAAACCTTCAACAAATATTAAGCGCTTTCCTTCCATTGAGTGATTCATTCTCAAGATCCAAGATTGGCACTGGTTTGTTGGCCAAAGTCAAGACCTTTGTCCATCGCGGATGTGTTTAAATCATGAAGGCTTTATTCCATATCGCATGTCTTGCGCAAGTTGTGATTTGTTGGCCAAAGTCAAGATCACTTCTTGTTCATCGACATGGATTACGAAGCTTTCCAAAGTCAATGGGTCCCGCTTAACTGGAATCATTAAGCTTGTTGAGCCAAAGCCAAGGCTTAATTGATACAGAGGAAAAGGTTAGGAAAATATATTGGATATATTGGCATATACATTGTATATATGTTTCGGACTTGGAGGTCCACCTACCGGATCTAGGAATTGGATGAGATCCAATTGATCTTAGAGATCTACCTAGTTAAATATCATACAGCTTGTTGGCCAAAGTCAAGGTTGTGTGTTATTTAACGGGATTCTAGCCAACTAGGAAACTAGGTTTCCCGAGTACTCAACAGAGGGTTAGAGGCTCGCCGAAAAATAGTGAGAGGCCAGTATTGAATTTACAATTTTGTTCAAATACTTGCCAAATACGCGCTTTCAAATTATTTCGTCAATTATAAATATTTATTAGTTGGACTAATATTTTATTATTTTTCTTGTAACAGTTGGACTGTAGCCAAATATCGTTAATTGAATAGTTTGACTATTGCAATTAAGATGACTGGAAAGATCGGGGTTAGAGACATTATCATGGGCGAAAATGTCTTTAATGGTGTGAACTTTCCTGACTGGGACATGAACCTCAGGATTGTCCTAGGGGCTGAGAGGATGCTCTATATGATAGAGAGACCTCTCGGGCCTAAGCCCATAAATGAGCATCCGCTTGAGCTTGAGCTTTGGAAGACTCATAGCGATGACAACTCAACTGCTCAATCTGTCATGCTCGCTGCGATGACCCCTCAATTTCGTCGTCAAAACAAAGGATTGGATCCATATACTATGATGGCAAAATTGAAGGACCTTTATCGATCTAACCTTAGATCGCAAAGGTATGAATTACAGAAAAAGCTCTTTCGCTCTCGAATTTCAGAGGGTACATCTGTTGAGCACCATATGTCGCAGATGATTACTGACATTGAATAACTGGGTCAGATAGGCATAACCTTTGAGGCTGAGACTTCTATAGATTTGATCTTGCAGTATCTTCCTGACAGCTGGAGCGGGTTCATCATGAACTACAATATGATGAACCAAGACCATACTCTTGGAGAGCTGATGGCAATGCTGCGTGAAGCAGAAAAAGAGCTAATGAAGGGCAAAAAGCGCGAGGCGCACTTCGCTTCAACATCTCAGCCTCCCAAGGCTTGACTGAAGGCTACTGGAGGTGTAAAGAAGAAGAAGAATGGCAAGGCCAAATCGTCAAAGTCTTCTGGGAAGGCAAAGGAAAAATCCAAAGATGTATGCCTGCAGTGTGGCAAACGGGGTCACTAGAAGCTTGACTGTCGTGAGTACAAGGCGCACATGAAGGAAATCAAAGCGGGCAAGGCACCGGCTTCAGGTATGTTTGTTATAGAAATAAACATGTCTACTTCTAGTTTTAAAAATTGCATTTTTGATTCTCGTTACGGTACTCATATATGTACTGATGTGCAGGATCTGTAGATTAGCATGAGACTGGCCTTATGAGAGATTGACCTCTTCGTTGGAAGTGGAACTCAAGTCGCCGTTTTGGCCGTTGGGACTTATATTTTAGAACTGCCCTCGAGGCATGTACTTAATCTTTCAGACTGTTATTATGTACCTGGTTTTACTAGGAATATTATATCTGTATCTTTATTGGCCCAATGTGGCTATACTTTTATTTTTAGAAACACTGGGTGTTTTATGTATAAAAATGATATGGAGATATGCAGTGCTGATGTGAATAATGGCCTTTATATTTTGAATATAAATCAATCTCAAACATATAATGTCACAAACAAAAGGCTTAAATTAAGTAACAAAGATGAAACTTATATGTGGCATTGACGTCTGGAACACATCAACAAGACTCACATATCCACACTTTCGAAGAGTTGGTACTTGGACAGATTTGATCCAAATTCATATGACGTCTGTGAATCTTGTTTATTAGGCAAAATGCATAAAACACCTTTTAGCGGTAAAGGTGCACGTGCCACCGAACTGTTAGCCCTCATTCATAGTGACGTATGTGGGCCCATGTCTAGCCAGGCTAGAGGTGGATATGAATACTTCTTAACCTTTACGGATGATGCATCACGTTATGGTTGTAGGTTTCTAATTAGGTCCCAATATCATCAAACAAGCATGATAAATGTGTGAAAACAAATCAAAGAAGTTACGGAATACTCACATCAATCGGTTGAGACGATTTGATGAAGAACAAAAATCAAATTTCTTCCTTCAAGTTGGCGCACCAGTGAGCAGCCCACTGCTTGCATTTTTCAGTTTTGTATCAACAATTTGAGCTTCGAATCTTCGTCGTTTGATTCCCGGCTCGTGGGTGGGTTTCCCTAACACCTTCGTATGTCTCTCAGGAGTGTGCTAGCACTTGGATTTTGCCACAAAACCCTCAAAAACTGCTTCCTTTGCTCGGCAAAGTGAGCTGAAACAGTGAGCATTTCACAGCCCTATATGGGCGTGAATGGAGAGAAAGATGAATGAGAGAGATTTGTGTTGGTTGAGTTTAGAAAAGTGTAAATGTTTGGTTTATATATTTTCCAAAATACATTAATGATTTACCAATTAATTTTCCAAAAGTCAATGGTGTAAATCATTTAATTGATTTCAAAAATCAATTCATTTACCAAACTTTCCAACCACTCCACTAACTCACATCAAGTAAAAGTGACAAGTTGCTTTTGAATCAATCAATCACATCAATCAATCAAATGTCACATCACTCAAAGTGACGTTTGATTTGACGCTTGATGCGACTAATGATTTGACGCTTGATGTGACTTGCGTGCCGCACTCGAATTCGAAACGCGAATGCGCTCGCAATCACTCTCAGGCTCGGGTTCGCTAATTCCTAATTAGCGATTTTCCGTCACGTCGTAATTAAATGATTATGCCTAGCGAAATCACTATTCAAGTCGCTTACGAATTAATTCTAAATTAATTCGTTCGCCCGAATTAAAATCCAATTTTAATTCCGCGTCGAAATCCAATTTCGTTTAATATATCGAATATATTAATTTAGCCGATTAATTCCAAATAACCGTTTTCTCTCTTTAGACGTTATTTAATCCCAGATAAAATATCTCCGTAATTAATCCCAGATTAATTTTCTCTCTCATCGAATTAATCCCAGATTAATTAAAGTGCGAGTCATACATCATTGGTGAATCATTGGGAAGCGACCCATGAGATCCCCGGATATGTTGGCAGTAAATACCGTCGTCGGACTATCCGAACACGTAAGTACCTCGTACTACGTTTATACCGATTTACAAGACAAGGTTGGCCTCTAGCAAGGCGCCATGCCTACCCAATTGTCCGGAAACATTCTTACAGGAATAAAGGATCTGTATCAGGCGTAGTATACATCGTATATTGTATTTCGATCCAGTATCGGATGGTCACGTGTTAGGCCTGTGGCTGGAGTTGTGTCTGCCCCGTACGAAGGACATGTCAGATGTCGGTAACTAGTCTCTATAATCGGATATAAATGAACTAGTCATAATATCCCAATGCCTGCGCAGCACTTAAGAGCACTAATACCGTATCCTAGGTGACATTATCTCCACTATGACTGGAGTGATACTTCCGTCTTGACATCACACCCAATACTCTACGATTCTCAATATACCCAGCATTGGCGTACACAGAACCGGTTAAAGCCCTGGACGACCTCAACTAGAGTGTATCGATTGTCGTAAGTATTAGCGGTGCAAGTCTCATGTTAAGAACAAATACACCTACCATGATTTCGGATTCCCATAGACACACGCGTCATACTACCAATGGGATTCCGAGGGGGTCTATCCAAAGCGAAGCTGTTTCCTCGTACCATCGGTGAAACACAACCTCCTACTACACTTGCATGAGTATCCTATACCCAAATATATGAGAACTATGACGTTGTGCCCTCACAAACGCGCACAAGTGTAATACTAGTCTTTTACGTATTTATCGAGGTCCAATCTCGATAATACTCTGACTAGGGATATTTAATGATTTATCCTTCGTGGACTGATATTGTCTCATATCATTCTCGCGTCCAGGAACAAATCATAGGGACCTCTCATCATTTATACATCTAAGGTGATCTTATCATAAATGATAAGAGTGCAATCTCCTTTGTCACATAGTTAATTTGTACAACAACACCATGATCTGTACAAATAGTGACGTTATGGGTCATAATTTTCCAACAATCTCCCACTTGGCCTATAGCCAGTCACTCGAGTCTCTGACACCCGAACTATATACGGTTGGCTCAAATTACTGAGGAAAGGTTTTCGTCAGCGGATTATTATGATTATTGTCTGATGCGATTTATACGATCATCACATCGCCACGATGTATGATCCGAATGAATCAGATGAACAATCGAAGTCTATATCTGGATCGTTGATGAGACCATTAATTCTTTAGCCTGTGATGACGCCTAGCTCAGCTGCTAACAGAATTATATCTAATCTAATTAGATTATTACGACCCCAAAAGGCTTATATTGCTGGCCTCAGCTGCTGCACTTAACCAGAATTTGTTGTTTATTCATTGGTAACAGTATCTTGCTTGGAAGATTTCCAGCTCACTGTACCGTTATTCAAACTGTATAGTACCGTTTTGTGACTTTTAGTCGTCTTTATCGGTTATAGGAAACTTGCTAACAGATCCCAGTCATCTTCAAGTTCTCCTTCTCCATTGACTAACAAACAACATCCTTAGTTCTCTAAGATACTAAGTATGTTCTTAACTTCAATCTAGTGACTATCACTCGAATTGGCCTGTTTGTGAATCCATATGCTCAAAGCGTATGAGACACCAGGTCGCGTACATTTTTTCAATGTACAATTTCAAGAGAGGTGTTAACACACTTTAAATCTATCCCAGTAGATCTTTTATTCCTGAATAAAGTTTGTTACTCCCAAGAATCTATGGAGAATTTCTATGAAAGCCAAGCTTTCAACATCGATTGTTTTATGGGTATCATTTCCAAGAAATGATATATTATCATTATATTATATTTTATACAGAAAGCCACTGTCAGTGCGCTCCTACTAACCCTCTTATATACACAAGAATTATTTTTCGTTTTGAATTAAATCATACATCATTATGATTACATCAAAACGTTAGTTCCAAGAACCTAATGCTTGCTTCAATCCAACACATGGATCGAATAACCCGCAAACCTTGTTTGCTGGTTTTAGGCACGAAAAAATCGTCAGGATGTTATAAACATCCTCCAAAAGGTTTCCGTTTAAGGAAAGCGATTTTGATCTTTAAACAAAACGACACATTTCATAAATGAAACGTACAGCTTCAGCAAGCATTATCTAAATGGATTTGCCATGGCAACAGGTAAAAGGTTGAACCGTAATCAACACATGTTGATAACGATACCTTTCCGCTACAAGCCTAGCTTTGTACGTTGGTATGTTGCCTTCCATGTATGTCTTCCTTGAAGACTTATGCAGTACCAATAGGCACAATGCCTTACGGTACAACAATTAGTATCCAATCATAGTTGTTATACATGGAATCCATTTCGGACTCATGACACTTTGTCATAATAGGGAGTCGATACCTGGTATCACTTCCTCAAACGTAGTCAGTTTATCTTCCTCAATAAGATTGACATCTTTATGAGGTGACATCAGAAACCCATACCCCAGGTTGTTTTCTGATTCTCTCTGATCTACGCGGTTCTTGTGTATTTGAAGATTACTGGTATAGTTTCATCCTTGATGAACTATTTGTGTTCCATTAAGGACTTCGTGCCTTGAAAAGTATCACTCTGATTTTCATCGAGTTCTACTATCTTCCCACTGACTACTGCATATCGGTATTCCTCTAAGGAACACCGCATGGTGAGAAATAATCTCATTGTTCTCAAGTGAGATGTATAAGTACTATACTTATGGTTTCCCTTAGGATAGCCTATAATTTGGAACTTATCCAATTTGGGTTTCTAGTTTGGTATCATCCAAACGTATGCCTTGCATTCCCAAATTTTCAGGAGTGTGAAACCCTGTTTCTTTCTTTCCCGTTTATATCCAATATGAATTCTGTCAAACAGATTTTATGGAACCTTATTCTAAATAAGTTTTGCACTGTTAATGCATATCCGTTGAAGGAAAATGGTAGCTCAAGAGCGACTCTTGATAAACCTTATCATGTCCAACAAAATCCCGGTTTCTCCGTCTTGTTCGGACACCCCGTCATTGACGTGTTCCGGGAGGAGTCCTCATTTGAAAGAATACTATACTCTTTCAAGTATTTATATAACTTATTGCATAAGTATTTTCCATTACGGTCTTACTGTGATGGTATAATACAATAGCCGATATGTCTGTCTATTTCGTGTCGAATCTCTCCAAAAGTTTCCGATTTGTGTTCTTCAAAAGAAACACATAACCATAACGTGATGCTACATCCGTTCATGGTCACGAAACATTCATATCCACTTATAGCCTAGCTAGATATGGGCCCACTCAATTCACCATGAATTAGGGCTAACAGATCGGTGGCACTTTCACTATTACCAAGTAAATAGTGTTTTAGGTACTTTACCTAATAAACTAGATTCGTAGACTTTATTTGATTAGTCAAATTAGTCCTAGTACCCACTCTTCAAAAGTGTGGATATACAAGTCTTGTTTAATTGTGTCCCAGACAACAATGCCACAAACAAGTTTTATTCTGATCAAATTAGTATGAGCTATTAGTTTTTCATATCATGTTCGAGATTTTATTTATTCAAATATAAATACTGTTATTCACATCTAATGTGTTTATCTCAATGTCATCTTTATATAATGAAACACTTTAGTGTTCTAGAATATAAAGGTTTATCCGCAACGGATTAAACACTGATATAGAGATAATGTTCCTAGTCAAACTAGTTACATTATAACAGTTCCCTAATATAGGTACACACCCGAAGGGTAGTTCCTAAACTTAGGCTTCTACGATCGAAACAGCGACTTTCGTCCCGCGTTTTCGATTCGCAAATTAATCTCAGCTTGAAGTTAGTATCCTGCTCACAGCAGATTCTGAACATCAATACATATATTTTATGTACCACACTAAGTATTTTAAAATCCATTTTAATAGTAATACTAGTATGGACATAATTTTGACAAACATTCTTAAAATCAGAGCCTTGCCCTTCTTTAATTCCTTTGTGTCTGCCATGTCCAAACGGTAGTCACTTTGGGATATGTCTTATATCTTCCCAGAAGATCATAATGATTTTTTTTTTTGCCTTTACCCTTTTCTACATTTCAGAAGCCTTTGGCCAAGGCCTTTGGTTTCTTGAATATCATAGTAAGGCGCGCGCCTTGTGCTACTTGCCTAATTGCAAAGTTTGACTTTATCTCTCTCGCTCAGAGAATAGTCATTAATTCTCCAAGAATTATTAATTACAATTTTAATACTTCCTTAATCTAAACATAGATTTATGACAAGTATATCGAATTAAGCACTAAAGCCATCATCCATAAATCTTCCAAAGATTATGCTCTACTATTTGCTTAAGTCTAGGCGTAGGCATAAAAGGTTATTTTATCAAATAAAGTAATTATTATTATTTGTATTTCCAGGACCATCCTGAATTTAATTCCCAATTTGAAAATTAAACCATTTAGAATATTTTAATCCAAGATTATATTTAAATGTCCAATCTTTCAATATATTTTGATTTCAATAGTCCAACTATTTAATCAATTATTTCAGGTATTATTTATTATAATGATTACAATAGTCCAACTATTTAATCAACTATAATTTTAATTCAATTATATTGATTACTATAATCCAATTATAAAATCACTATTTTATTGAATTTATTTGAATATAGTCCAACTATATAATTAAACAACATTAAATATTAGTCCAACTAATACTTTTAATATATTTGACGAGTGAATATTTGTTTGAGCGCGTATGGAGAGTAATTGAACGAATATTGCAAATTCAATTCTTGCCTCTCCACCTATTTTTCGGTGAGCCTCTAACCCTCTGTCGAGTACTCGGGAAACCGCGTTTCCTAGTGGGCTAGGATCCCGTTAAATATCACACAATCTTGACTTTGGGCAACAAATTGTATGATAATTAACTAGGTAGATCTCTAAGATCAATTGGATCCAATCCAATTCCTAGATCCGGTAGGTGGACATCCAAGTCCGAAACATATATCATATATATGGCCTACATATCCAATATGTACCCTAACCTTTTTTCCTCTGAATCAACTAAGCCTTGGCTTTGGGCACAACAAACCTAGTGATCCCAGTCAAGCGCGACCCATTGACAATGGAAAGCTTCGTAATCAATGTCGATGGACAAGAAGTGGTCTTGACTTTGGCCAACAAACCACAACTTGGACATGACACCAATATGGAACAAACTCTCGTGATTCAAACATATCTTCGACGGACAAAGGGCTTGACTTTGGCCAACAACCCAATGCCAATCTCGGATCTTGAGTAAGAATCACTCAATGGAAGGAAAATGCTTGATATTATTTGAGGGTTTTTTCGCGTGCAAATTGGCTACCAATTTATTATTTTGTTAAGGTCTCATCATCATACATACACCCTTAAACATACATTCTAAATACATAATAAAGCGCATATGAAAATAAATAATAATGATATGCGATGGATACTTAACACATTGATCCTAGATCAAATCTCTCCATTTCTCTCTCAAACTAGCACTTGTATTACTTCTACCCGTTACAATACACTTCTAAAGAAACCTCATTTACATTGAGGCTAATAGGTGAGAAGATAATACAAAGAGAATAGAGGTGATAAAGCTGGACACGCATGTCCAATTTAATAAATCGAATTTATTACAACAATTTCCAAAATTGCCCCCACCCGACTAATATCCAATCGATATACATTATTCATTCATAACACAACCATGTATTCACACAAGCATGTTATCAATCAATCTAATCAATTAATTAATCTGATAATTAGTGATCATCCAATGTTCAAACAACGATTTGATTTTGTGCGAGTCAAACTCCTTTTTGCGAATAAGTACTCAAAGTACGAATTCTCGAATTAAATTAAACTACAACATTAAATCCAATTTAATATGTATTTAATACTAATTCACTATTTAATTCCAAATTAAATGTTACACTTTATTAATAAACCTTTTACGACTTAAATTCAAAATTTAATCGCTACGGGTCTCAAAGCCCGATTAACGTCCAACGTCAATTCAATTCAAGTCCAATGGGCTTTCAATGAATTTATTTAAGGCATGGGCTTCGGAAACCAAAGCCCAATCAAGGAGTAACCCCATAAGCCTAGAAATCAATTTCAGCCCATTAGGCCCAATTAAACTTTAAAGGTTCATTAAGTCGCATTTGGGCTTTATGGAAGCGGTTTTGGGCCCAATTGGATCCAATCCAATTTGCCTAAAACCCAACTTTGTACAACAAAGCCCAATAAGCCCATTTACAACTTTAAAAGCCAAATCTAATTTTAAGGCCCAAATAATTAAATTACCAAATTCCAAATTTCCAATTTAATTACATAAAGTGTTCAACATAATTAATTACCCAATTAACATTTCTAAAACATCAATTAGCCTAATTAATCATGCTCATTATCATCATCACATGTCCAACATAATTTGATGAAAAATCAAACCCATACACATGCTTAAGTGTCTCGGCCAAGGGGGATTTCATGTCCAATTCCGAATTCAATCCAATCAAATCCAAATTAACATTAAATCATCATTCCCAAATGATTTCCAACGCATCCAATGAATTAAAAAATCAAAATTCCAAGACATTTTAGGGCATATCACATTCGGCCAACATAAGGTATTTGGGGTTTTTGTTCAATTTAAAATTAAATCCAATTCAATCTCAAATTAACATTCATACTATATGATTCAACTCATCCAATGATAAAAATCAAAAAAAATCACCATGATCCAAAATCACTACAACATTCGGCCAAGGGAGGATTATGGAGGAAATTTGATCTAATCACAATTTCATGAAATTGATCCAATCAAACTTCAATTTAACATGTATTAAGCATACTCAAACATCCAATTTATTCAAATCATGCTCAAATACAAAATACACAATTTTAGCCCTAAATATTTCATGCTTGAACCTAGGCTCTTGATGTCATTGTAGGTTTCTAATTAGGTCCCAAGATCAACAAACAAGCATGATAAATGTGTGAAAACAAATCGAAGAAGTTACGGAATACTCACATTGATCGGTTGAGACGATTTGATGAAGAACAAAAATCAAATTTCTTCCTTCAAGTTGGCGCACCAGTGAGCAGCCCACTGCTTGCATTTTTCAGTTTTGTATCAACAATTTGAGCTTCGAATCTTCGTCGTTTGATTCCCGGCTCGTGGGTGGGTTTCCTTAACACCTTCGTATGTCTCTCGGGAGTGTGCTAGCACTTGGATTTTGCCACAAAACCCTCAAAAACTGCTTCCCTTACTCGGCAAAGCGAGCTGAAACAGTGAGCATTTCACAGCCCTATATGGGCGTGTGAATGGAGAGAAAGATGAATGAGAGAGATTTGTGTTGGTTGAGTTTAGAAAAGTGTAAATGTTTGGTTTATATATTTTCCAAAATACATTAATGATTTACCAATTAATTTTCCAAAAGTCAAATGGTGTAAATCATTCAATTGATTTCAAAAATCAATTCATTTACCAAACATTCCAACCACTCCACTAACTCACATCAAGTCAAAGTGACAAGTTGCTTTTGAATCAATCAATCACATCAATCAATCAAATGTCACATCACTCAAAGTGACGTTTGATTTGACGTTTGATGTGACTAATGATTTGACGTTTGATGTGACTTGCGTGCCGCACTCGAATTCGAACGCGAATGCGCTCGCAATCACTCTCAGGCTCGGGTTCGCTAATTCATAATTAGCGAATTTTCCGTCGCGTCGTAATTACAAGATTACGCCTAGCGAAATCACTATTCACGTCGCTTACGAATTAATTCTAAATTAATTCGTTCACCCGAATTAAAATCCAATTTTAATTCCGCGTCGAAATCCAATTTCGTTTAATATATCGAATATATTAATTTAGCCGATTATTCCAAATTAACCGTTTTCTCTCTTTAGACGATATTTTATCCCAGATAAAATATCTCCGTAATTAATCCCAGATTAATTTTCTCTCTCATCGAATTAATCCCAATTACTTAAAGTACGAGTCATACATCATTGGTGAATCATTGGGAAGCGACCCATGAGATCCCCGGATATGTTGGCTAGTAAATACGGTCGTCAGACTATACGAACACGTAAGTACCTCGTACTACATTTATACCGATTTACAAGACAAGGTTGGCCTTTAGAAAGGCGCCATGCCTACCCAATTGTCCGGAAACATTCTTACAGGATAAATGATCTGTATCAGGCGTAGTATACATCGTATATTATATTTCGATCCAGTATCGGATGGTCACGTGCTAGGCCTGGGGCTGGAGTTGTGTCTGCCCCGTACGAAGCACATGTCGGATGTCTAGTAACTAGTCTCTATAATCGGATATACATGACCTAGTCATAATATCCCAATGGATGCGCAGCACTTAAGAGCACTAATACCGTATCCTACGTGACATTATCTCCACTATGACTGGAGTGATACTTTCGTCTTGACATCACACCCAATACTCTACGATTCTCAATATACCCAGCATTGGCGTGCACAGAACCGGTTAAAGCCCTGGACGACCTCAACTAGAGTGTATCGATTGTCGTAAGTATTAGCGGTGCAAGTCTCAGGTTAAGACCAAATACACCTACCCTGATTTCGGGTTCCCATAGACACACAGTCATACTACCAATGGGATTCCGAGGGGGTCTATCCAGAGCGAAGCTGTTTCCCATACCATCGGTGAAACACAACCTCCTACTACACTTGCATGAGTATCCTATACCCAAATATATGAGAACTATGCCGTTGTGCCCTCACAACGCGCACAAGTGTAATACTAGTCTTTTACGTATTTATCGATGTCCAATCTCGATAATACTCTGACTAGGGATATTTAATGATTTATCCTTCGTTGACTGATACTGTCTCATATCATTCTCCATCCAGGAAAAAATCATAGGGACCTCTCATCATTTATACATCTAAGGTGATCTTATCACAAATGATAAGAGTGCAATCTCCTTTGTCACATAGTTAATTTGTACAACAACACCATGATCTTTACAAATAGTGACGCTATGGGTCATAATTGTCCAACAATGGTTATGTGTATCTTATGAGACACAAGTCGAAAACCTTTGAGAAATTCAAAGAGTTTCGACACAAAGAAGAAAAACATACCGGTAAAAGTTTTAAGACATTACGGTCGGACCGTGGTGGAGAATACTTAAGCAATGAGTTTCTTGATTACTTGAAAGAGTATGGTATTCTTTCACAGTGGACTCCTCCTAGAACACCGCAATTAAATGGTGTGTCCGAACGGAGAAATCAAACTTTGTTAGACATGGTAAGGTCGATGTGAGTCACACTGAGCTACCTATTTCCTTCTGGGATATGCATTAATAGTGCAATACTTATCTTTAATAAGGTTCCGTCAAAGTCTGTTCAACAGACTCCGTATGAAATATGGACAGGAAAGAAATCGGGTTTCTCATTCCTGAAGATTTGGGGTTGTTGGGCATACGTTAAACGTTTGGATGGTACCAAACTTGAACCCAAATCGGATAAGTGTCTATTTATAGGTTATCCTAGGGAAACCAAAGGATATTACTTTTACAACCCAAAAGAGAAAAAAAGTATTTGTTGCTCTACCTGCGGTTTTCCTTGAGAAGGAATTCCTAAATGCAGTGGTTAGTGGGAGGAAAATAGAACTCGATGAAAATCAGAGTGATATTGTTCCTGACACCGATTCCTTAACGGAACAAGAACAGTTCATCAGGGATGAGACTGTACCACAATCCTCGAATACACAAGAACCACGTAGATCGGAGAGAGTCAGAAAACAACCTGAGAGGTATGGGTTTCTGATTTCACCTCATGTGGATATTAATCTTATTGAGGAAGATGAATCGGCTAAGTATGAGGAAGAAATACAAGGTATCGACTCTGATTTATGGCAAGATGCCATGAAATCCGAAATGGATTCCATGTACACCAACCAAGTTTGGACAATAGTTGATGCACCAGAAGGCGTAAAGCCTATTGGTTGCAAATGGGTCTTTAAGAGGAAGACCGACATGGATGGCAACATACAAACGTACAAAGCTAGGCTTGTAGCGAAAGGGTATCGTCAACGACATGGTGTCGATTATGACGAAACATTTTCACATGTTGTCATGATTAAATCCATTCAGATAATGCTTGTTATTGCTGTATATTTCGATTATGAGATATGACAGATGGACGTCAAAACCGCTTTCCTTAATGGAAACCTTTTGGAGGATGTTTATATGCAACAGCCTGACAATTTTTTCGTACCTAAAAATACAGACAAGGTTTGCAAGTTAAATCGATCCATTTATGGATTGAAGCAAGCATCGCGTTCTTGGAACTAACGTTTTGATGAGATCATAAAATAATATGATTTCGTTCAAAACGAGGATGATCCTTGTGTATATAAGAAGGTTAAAGGGAGTGCACTGACATTCATTGTCCTTTACGTTGATGATGTATTGCTTACTGGCAATGACATTCCCATGCTACAATCGGTGAAAGTTTGGCTTTCATTAAAATTATCCATGAAATATCTGGGAGAAGCAGCCTTTATTCTGGGAATAAAGATCTACCGAGATAGATATAGAAAGCTGCTTAGACTCTCCTAGAGCACGTATATTGACAAAGTGTTGAAGAGATTCAACATGGAACAGTCTAAGAGGGGACTGTTGCCAGTGTCACATGGCGTCACTCTATCTAAAGACATGTGTCCTAAAACACAAGATGAGAGAGACAATATGAGTCGGATCCCGTTCGCTTTGGCAGTCGGATCGATCATGTATGCCATGATATGTATGCGACATGATGTCTCCTATGCTTTGAGCATGTGTAGTCGCTATCAAGCCGATCCAGGTGATGGTCACTGGGTTTCGGTTAAGAACATCCTTAACTATCTTAGATGAACTAGGGATGTGTTCTTAATCTATGGAGATGGAGAACTTGAGGTAACTGGGTTTACCGAAGCAAGTTTCCAAACCGATAAAGACGACTGTAAGTCACATTCTAGGTACATATTTTGTTTGAACAACGGAGCAGTAAGCTGGAAATCTTCCAAGCAAGAGACTGTTGCCGATTCAACAACAGAAGCGGAATATATTGATACGGCTGAAGCAGCAAAAAAGGCGGTTTGGATCCGTAAATTCCTAATTGGATTAGGAGTAGTCTGTTAGCAGCAGAGCTCGTTCCATTGTATTGTGACAATAACGGGGCTATAGCGCAGGCTAAGGAACCGCGATCTCATTAATGATCCAAGCATGTTCTTTGATGTTTCCATCTGATTCGTGAGATCATACATCGTGGCGATGTGAAGATCGAGAAGGTCGCATCAGAAGACAACATTGCAGATCCGCTGATGAAAGCTATTCCTCAGTAAAAGTTTGAGCGACATGTACATAGTTCAGGTGTTAGATGCTTGTGTGACTGGCTATAGGCCAAGTGGGAGATTATTGGACAATTATGACCCATAGCGTCACTATTTGTAAAAGACATTGTGGTTTTTGTACAAATTAACTATGTGACAATGGAAATTGCTATTTTATCATTTTGTAATTAGATTACTTGAATATCTAAATGATAAAAGTCCTTATGATTAGTTCTGGATTAATAAGATATGAGACAATATCAATCCACAAAGGTTTAATCATTAATATCCCTAGTCATAGTATTATTGAGACTGGACATCGATAATGTGGAATAGACTAGTATTGCACTTGTGCGCGTTATGGGAGCATAACGACATAGTTCTCATATTTTAAGTATTGGATACTTATGCAAGTGTGATAGGAGGTTGTGTTTACCGATGGTACGGGAACAGCTTCGCTCTGGATAGACCCCTCGGAATTCCATTGGTATTATGACTATGTGTTTATGGGAATCCGAATCAGGGTAGGTGTATTTGGTCTTAACCTGAGACTTGCATCGCTAATACTTGCGACGATCAATACGTTTTAGTTTTGGACGTCCGGGACTTTAACAGGTTCTGTGTATGCCTCTCTTGGTTTATTGATAATCGTAGTGTATTGGGTGTGATGTCAAGACGGAAGTATCACTTCAGTCATATGGAGATGATGATCACGCAGGGATACAAAACTGGTTCTCTATTATGTTGCAACTATTGGGATAATATGACAAGGTCATGATTATCCGATTGTAGAGACTAGTTGCTTGTGATCCGATATATGCTTCGTACGGGGCAGACACTATTCCAGCCCCAGGCCTTGCATGTGACATCAGATACTGGATCGTATATACGCAATACTACGTATACTACGTCTGACAAAGATTAGTATTCCTTAAAGAATATTTCTGGAGAATTGGGTAGGCACGGTGTTTTGCTAGAAACCAACAATGTCTTATAAATCGGTAAAAACGTGGTACGGGTACGCACGTGTTCGGATAGTTTCGACGACCGAATTTACTGCCAACAATCCAGGGATCTCATGGGTCGCTTTCCGAAGATTCACCGATGACGTATGACTCGAACATAATTAATATGGGATTAATTAAAAGAGAGAGAAAATTAATCTAGGATTAATTGCGAAAAGATTTTATCTGGGATAAAATTCAATTAATAGAGAGAGAATGATTAATTCGGAATTAATCGATAAAATAATATATTCGATATATTAAATGAAATTAGATTTCATAACGGAATTAAAATTGGATTTTAATTTGGGCGAACGAATTAATTTAGAATTAATTCGCGAGCGACTTTAATAGTAATTTTACTAGGCATAATTATTTAATTAAATTTGATTTAATTAAGTTGCAACGAAAATTCGTTAATTCGGAATTAACGAACCCGAGCCTGGAACGTGTTTGCGGGCCTACTCAGATTTTGAATCAAAGTGGGGACCACAACTCACATCACCACCAAGTCACATCACTAGTTAACTTTATCAACTTTTGGTTGATAGAAGTTGGTAGAGATTTTGGTAACTTGTAAATCACACTTTGTCATTTTGGAATAACTAATACCAAAAACTTGGATTTGGTATATGATAATTGTTTTTTGGAAATCAATTATACAATATACAAAAACCACTCCCTCTCTCCCATTTTTCCCTACAATTGCCGACCCTCTCTCCCTCCTTTTGCTTTTCATTTTGCCGAGAGTTACAACAGAGAATATGAAGATTTTGTTGCATTTTCTTCCAAAGCTAGCACTTAAAGAATTATACAAAGGTGATAGGGAAATATTCCCTAGAGTTTGGAATCTCAACTTCAGCTTGGAGCTTCAACATATATCAAAGAGAGGAGCTTGGAACAACTTCTCAAAGTGGAATTTTTGAACTCTACACCTACATCCAATCCGTTCAATGTAAGTATTTCTGCTACTTCTTTGCGTATTCACACCTATTACATGCTTATTAGATCCTTGGGATTAATCTTAGAGACCCAACACCTGGAGCCTAAGGCGTTTCCGCTTCATATAAGAAAAGTGTTTCCTAAAATTGGTATCAGAGCGAGTTTGAAAAATATTCTTAACCCTTCTCTTTTAATTAAAAGTTTTTGTTTTAATGGTTTATATAAGATATAAATTGTTAATATGCATGTTGTGATGAGTATGCACAATTTTAATATTCATGTGATGAATGTTTTTTTAATGTTCATGTGATGGATGTTTTAGATTCATGTGATAAATGTATGGCATTAATCGTTAATTTTTCCCGAATCTTATTTTTAATATTGAAGATGTAAGGCCATGAAGCCATATTCTTTCAAGTGTTCAAAGTTTATTTCCTATATAATATGTTCAAGTTGTAATTCTATGTAACTTGGAGAGCCGATGCTGCAAATGACTCAAAACGAGCCGATTCCGCAAAGAACTCAACACCACACAATGGATCAAGATTTGAAGAACAATGGATGCCTTGGATTATATTTGTACTAATTAGATTATTATAGAAAAATAAGAGCCTGATCAAAGCAATTTGATGTCTTAGGTTTTTTTATCTAGACCTAGAAAAATATGTCGCATCGCGATGCGCAACAGCGTGTGTCACGACGTCGAGATGAATTCAGCTACTGCCTAGAATTAACACTGCATCACGTTGTTATACAAAGCAGATTGTGTCGCAACGCGCATACCTAATGCTTCAACATCGCGACACTAAAAAGGCTGCATCGCGAACATCGAGTATAATTAACATTATGCCTCAGATTTACTCTTCATCGTATCGCGATGCACATCAGGGCATTGCGACTCCCAAATGGTTATATGTGAATGTTTTTAAAATATTTGAATAATATGTCATATAGCCTAGTGTGCCTACTCTTACATTTTCACATACCATAACATGTTTAGATGCATGACATTCTTGTCATAAAATGTGATTTTATGTAACTTTAGAGTTAAATTAGAATATGATATCCATGGAAACAAATTAATAAGATTAATTGGTTTAATGGTTTAAAAATAGAAATCAAAGTTTAAAACTTATGGGCCTAATAAGTGGATTATATTTTCCCTTGGTATATCGGATGGAAACCAGAACGTAAATTCCATAGCCGATTCTGAATGGACAGTAATGTAGTCTGCACTCAGGATACAATTCCACGTACTATTGGAATTTATAACATGCTTAAATTAATTAAATAGTTTAATTAAAATTGGTCCATTCATTGAATTCTAAAATTTTAAAGTTGTTAGTGAACTGATATTGTAAGACTTAAAATATATTAGATCACTAAAGAAGACTTAATTAAATTATTTTAATTAAGTAAAATATTAGTTAAGACTAATCGGAACTAGTGAATAAAATTTTAAGAGTTAAAATTTGTTAGATCACTAATAATCCACTAGTATTAATTAGCTTATGTTTTTAGTTGCACATAATCTAAATAAATTAGATACTAGTGTAATAGAAATCTTAAACTCTTAAATAGTGAGTGGAAGAGGGATATACCATAATATATCCCGTGATCTCCATTGTTAGTCCGAAAACGTGAGATTCAAAAGACGCCTCAAGACGGCTTTGTTTTCGTCCCCTACGGATGGTGTCCTTTTTGGGTCAGTATCAAGTTTGGATTCCAAGAGGATAGAAACTCTAGATGTATTTGGTGATTTGACCTACCCTACGGTGATATTTCACTAGTTAAGTCCAAGAGTTTCGAAACAACAGGTTACACTCACAAATGAATGATTAAAAGGTTAATCAATATTCATTGATTAAACAAAATGGTGATTTGTTATTATTTCCACATATATTAATCAACTGAGATTGGCTCGATCTATCATGCGAATACTTGACCTACCCTACGGCGGTAATTATTCATAGGATGATAGATATCTGTGGCATAGTAATTCTCTTAGGTTCTAATTCATTATACATGCATCATGTTTAATTTTATGCCTAAATGATTGATGATTTTAATATGCGATGAATGGAAATTGAATGCATATTTATTTATTTATTTCAGCCATGGTTTCTCCAATTATTGCAATTCTATCATATGATAAATTAACCGAGGAAAATTATGTTAAATGGAAAAGTAACATGAACGTCATATTGGTCTGTGAAGACCTTAAATATGTCTTGACAGAGGAATATCCTCATGAGTCAGCCGTAAATGCTGGCCAAGCTATACTCGATGCCTATCAAAATTGGGTCGCAGCAAATGAAAAAACCCGCTACTACTTGCTAGTAGGGATGTCTGAGGTTCTTGCTACAAAGCATGAGCCAATGGCGACATCATCTTTGATGATGTAGTCATTACAGGGCATGTTAGGGCAACCTTCTGAGTGGCATCATCATGAGGTTATGGTCTCAATGATGACCGCTAGAATGAAGGAATGGACATCAGTCCGAGAGCATAGCGTGAGGATGATGACCTATCTCAATACGGTCGAAACCCATGGAGCTCGTATGGATGAGCATAGCCAAGTGACCATGATCATGGAAACTTTTCCGAACTGTTTCCTACAGTTAAAATAACTATGTTATGAACAAATTATCTTTTACTTTGACTCAACTACTTAATGAGCTCACCCATTACGAGTCCATGTTGATGGATCCTCGTAAGCCTAGTGGAGAGGCAAATACTGCCGAATCTTCTAAATCTGCAAAGAAGAAAAACACTGGGAAGGCAAAGCTAAAACCTATGAAAAAGAAGAACAAAAAAGGCTGTATGGATGCCAAACCCAAAGGAAATTGTTTCCATTGCAAAAATGATGGGCATTGGAAAATGAATTGTCTTAAATACCTTCCTGATCTATAAGAGAAAAGTTAGAGGTAAATACAATTTACTTGTTATCGAATCTCTATTAGTGGAGGATGATAAATGTGCATGGATTGTTGATTCCGGAGCCACTAACCATGTTTGTTCTTCTTTGCAGCTACTTGATTCATGGAAGAATCTTGCTGAAGGTGACTATAGCATGAGGGTCGTGACAGGGGATGTCGTTTCAGCAAGAGCAGTGGGAGTTTTCAGTTTTAACTTTATTAATAATAGTTATTTATGTTTGAACAATATATTATTTATTCATGGTTTTCGTAGGAATTTGATTTCTGTTTTTAAACTCATGGAAATATTTTTTCTATTTCTTTTAATAATAATTTTGTTATTATTGGTAGAAATGGATTAACTATGTGCACAGGAAACTCCGATAATAATTTATGTGTGTTAAGACCGTTAACACATAATTCACTGTTCAATACTGGAATTTTTAAGGTTGAAAAATCTAAAACAAAACGACAAAAGATTTCTCACGATAACACATATCTATGGCATCTTGGACTTGGACATATTAACCTTGACCAGATAGATAGATTGATAAATAATGGAATTTTAAACCAGTTAAAGCTTGGAACTTTACCAGCTGCGAATCCTATCTAGAAAGCAAAATGAACAAAAGACATTTTACTGAAAAAGGTATAAGAGCCAATCAACCACTTGAGTTAATACATTCGGACGTTTGTGGACCGATGAATTTAAAGCTCGAGGTGGTTATGAATACTTCGTCACATTTAGTGACGATTATTCTCGATATGGGTATGTTTACCTAATGCAGCACAATTCAGATACTTTGAAAAGTTCAAAGAGTATCCTGTTGACGTTGAGAACCAATTAGATAAGACCATCAAAACTCTACGATCGGATCATTGAGGATAATACCTTGACAGAAATTTCGAGGAATTCTTAGTTGAGCATGAAATAATATCCCAGCTCACAGCATTTGGAACACCATAGTAAAATAGTGTTGTAGAGAGGAGAAATCAGACCCTACTAGATATGATAAGATCAATATTTAGTTATAGTTCACTACCTAGTTCATTCTGGGGTATGCATTACAAACTGCAAAATCTATCCTTAATGTAGTTCCATCTAAGTCTTTTCTTAAGACTCTCTTAAAGTTGTGGAGTGGTCATAAAGCTAATTTGTGACATTTCCGCATATGGGGGTGTCTGGCACATGTGATGAAGAATAGTAATACAAAGTTGGAGCCACGTTCTCTTGTATGCCTATTTTTAGGCCATCCTAAGAAGAGTAGGGGTGGGTTCTTTTATAGTCTAAAAGATAATAAAGTGTTAGTATCGAAAAATGCTATATTTCTTAAGGAGAACTATATGAGAGAGTTCAAACCGCGAAGTAAAATGTTACTTGAGGACCTACTTGCTGGTTCGATCAGCATACCATCATCAACAAAAGTTGACAAAAACATAAAACCTTCAACATCTGAGCATCAAATGCAAGTTTATCGGAATAATCTACCACCTAGACATAGTATGAGGGTTGTACGACAATTTGATCGCTATCTAGGAGATCGAGAGACACAATTTGTCGCAACCAATAATGGTATAGATGATCCATTGACCTATCGTAGTGTAATAGATGATTATGGTAAAAAGGAATGGCTCAAAGCCATAAATCATAAGATGAAGTCTATGTACTCCAACTCAGTTTGGGAACTTGTAGACCAACCTGATGGAGTAAAACCCATAGGTTGCAAGTGGATTTATAAGATAAAGAGAGGAACAGATGGGAAGGTACAGACCTTCAAAGCTAGGCTAGTGGCCAAGAGTTATACCTAGAAAGAGTGAGTCGACTATGAGGAAACTTTCTCGGCAGTAGCCAAGCTAAAATCCATCCGTATTTTTCTATCCATTGTCGCATATTATGACTATGAGATTTGGCAGATGGACATGAAGACTGCATTCTTGAATGGAAAACTTGATGAGAATGGAAATCTTGATGAGAGTATCTATATGGTACAACCAGAGGGGTTCATAACCCGAGGTCAAGAGCAAAAGGTTTGCAAGCTGCAAAGGTCCATTTATGAACTTAAGCAAGCATCTCGATCTTGGAACATAAGATTTGATACCATGATCAAGTCTTATAATTTTAAGTAGAACGTCGATGAGCCTTGTGTTTACAAGCGCATCATTGATGGAAGTGTGGTTTTTCTCGTTTTGTACGTCGGTGATATTTTGCTCATTGAGAATTATGTAAAGATATTATCAGACGTGAAAATCTGGCTAGTTAATCAATTCCAAATGAAAGATTTGGGAGAGGCCAATAATGTACATGTGATCCAGATTATTTGGGATCGCAAGAGACGACTGTTAGCAATGTTTTAGGCATCCTCTATCAACAAGATTCTTGTGCGATTTGGGATGCACAATTCCCATAAATGTAATTTGTCTTACCGATATGGAATTCATTTGTCAAAGGAACAGTCTCCTAAGACACCTCAATGAGTTGAGGAAATGAGACATATCTCATATGCCGCAGCAGTTGGTAGTCTCATGTATGTTATGTTATGCACGCGATCAAACATTTGTTTTGAAGTGGGAGTAGTCAATAGGTTTCAGTCTACCTCAGGATTGGATCATTGGATGGTTGTGAAACATATTCTCAAGTTTCTTAAGAAAACAAGAAATTATATGCTTGTATATTATGGTAAGGATATCATCCTTATGAGATATAAGGACTCTGATTTTCAGACGGATGTCAATTCTAGGAAATCAATATGTTATATAAATGTTATATCAATATCAATTCCAAAAAAAAATACATTATGTAATTGCCTTCATGAACAACAATTTTGTTCTAATTTGAAGATGGATATGAAGCAATAATACATCAATATCAGGCAATAGAATTGAAGCTTGTGCTTTATCCTTTTAATAAACATCAGGAACATTTCTTAATATTTATTATAGTCTCAATTTCATCTTAAAAAAACTAATTTCATAAATTAAGCAATGTTAAATTAATTTCATAATGAAGTCGATCAATAAAAAAAGTCTTTTCATCAAAAAGAAAAGGAAACCCTTACAAACCCTTATATATGGCCTCTACTTTATATATATATATATATATATATATATATATTATATATATATATATATATATATATATATATATATATATATTGTTGGAGATTCTAAGCATCCCAAGATCATAAAAAAAGCATGAACATGTGTGAATACATTCGAGGAAGTCGCAGAATACTTACATCGATCGGTTGAGCGACGCTTTGACGAACAAAAATGAATTTCTGCTCACTGTTTTGGCGTCAGTCCACTGTCACAGTCCACTGAAATTTTCGGCCATTGCTGCTCACGAATCCAAGCTCCAAGCTTCGTCAAACGATTCCCGGCTCATGGTGGACTTCCATATCACCTTTGCATGATCCCTGAGTGTGCTAGCACTCTCGATTTTGCCATAAAATCGCACTTTGCTTCCCATTTTTCTTCAAGTCACTCGGCAGTGGCTGTTTCTAAAACAGAAGAAAAATTAGCCCAAATGGCGTGAGAGAGGAGAGAATTTGTTGCTCCAAACGTGAACAAATAAAAGAAAGAGAGAGATAAAATGTGTGTATTGATTTTGGTAATTGATAATTCAAATCATATACCAAACTTTTGCTTTTAAAAAGTCAAACAATAAAAGCTTTCAACCACTGCATCAATCAATCACATCAATCACAAGTTGTCAAGTCACATCACTCAAAGTGACAAGTGATTTGACGTTTGATGCGACTAATGATTTGACGCTTGATTTGACTTGCGTGCCGCACTTGAATTCGAAATGCGAATGCGCTCGCAAATAATCCCAGGCTCGGGTTCGCTAATTCCAAATTAATGAATTTTCCATTGCAATGCAATTAAATGATTACGCCTAGCGAAGTCACTATTCACGTCGCTAACGAATTAATTCTAAATTAATTCGTTCGCCCGAATTAAAATCTAATTTTAATTCCGCGTCGAAATCCAATTTCGTTTAATATATCGAATATATTAATTTACCGATTAATTTCAAATTAATCGTTATCCCTCTTTAAATGATATTTTATCCCAGATAAAATATCTCCGCAATTAATCCCAGATTAATTTTCTCTCTCATCCTATTAATCCCAGATTAATTAAAAGTGCGAGTCATACGTCATCGGTGAATCTTTGGGAAGCGACCCATGAGATCACCGGATATGTTGGTAGTAAATTCGATCGTCGGACTATCCGAATACGTAAGTACCTCATACTACGTTTATACCGATTTACAAGACAAGGTTGGCTTCTAGCAAAGCACCATGCCTACCCAATTCTTCGGAAATATCCTTACAGGAATAAGGATCTATATCAGGCGTAGTATATGTAGTATTACGTATTTCGATCAAGTATCGGATGATCACATGTAAGGTCTGGGGCTGGTACAGTGTCTGTCCCGTACGAAGCATATATCGGATAACGAGCAACTAGTCTCTTTATTATCGGATAATCATGACCAAGTCATATTATCCCGACGGTTGCAACCTTTATAGAGAACCAGTTCTGTATCCATGCGTGATCATCATCTCCATATGACTGGAGTGACACTTCCGTCTTGACATCACACCCAACACACTACGATTCTCAATATACCCAGCATTGGCGTACACAGAACCTGTTAAAGTCATGGACGACCGCAACCAAAGTATATTGATTGTCGCAAGTATTAGCGGTGCAAGTCTCAGGTTAAGACCAAAAACACCTACCCTGATTTCGGACTTCCATGGACACATAGTCATACTACCAATGGAATTTTGAGGGGGTCTATCCAGAGCGAAGCTATTTCCTGTACCAACGGTAAAAACACGACCTCCTATTACACTTGCATGAGTATCCTATACCCAAATATATGAGAACTATGACGTTGTGTCCTCACAACGCGCACAAGTGTAATACTAGTCTTTTACGCATTCATCGATGTCCAATCTCGATAATGCTCTGACTAGGGATATTTAATGATTTATCCTTCGTGGATTGATACTGTCTCATATCATTCTCAATCAAGGAACAAATCACAGGGACCTCTCATCATTTATACATCTAGGTGATCTAATAACAAATGATAAGAGTGCAATCTCCTTTGTCACATAGTTAATTTGTACAATAACACCATGATCTGTAAAAATAGTGACGCTATGGGTCATAATTGTCCAACAATCTCCCACTTAGCCTATAGCCAGTCACTCGAGTGTCTTACACCCGAACTATGTACGGTTGGCTCAATTTGCTGAGGAAAGGCTTTCGTCAGCGGATTTGCATGATTATCGTC
This sequence comes from Zanthoxylum bungeanum, assembly GCA_019454045.1. Lineage (NCBI taxonomy): Eukaryota > Viridiplantae > Streptophyta > Magnoliopsida > Sapindales > Rutaceae > Zanthoxylum > Zanthoxylum bungeanum. Next base: position 214,735 of record SKCR01003099.1, on the reverse strand, counting down.
TGATTCGATTTATTCGATCATCACATCGCCACGATGTATGATTCGAACGAATCAGATGAATAGTGAAGTATATCTCTGGATCGTTGATGAGACCATTAATTCTTTAGCTTGTGCTCAAGCCTAGCTCAGCTGCTAACAGAATTATTTCTAATCTAATTAGATTTATTATCGACCCAGAAGGCTTCTATTGCTGCCTCAGCTGTAGCAATAACCCGCATTTGTTGTTTATTCGGTAACAGTATCTTGCTTGGAAGATTTCCAGCTCACTGTACCGTTATTCAAACTGTATAGTACCGTTTACGACTTATAGTCGTTTTATCGGTTTAGGAAACTTGCAGTGGTGATCCCAGTCACTTCAAGTTCTCATTCTCCACATATTAAGACAGCATCCTTAGATCTCTAAGATACTAACGGATGTTCTTAACTTCAATCCAGTGACTATCACTCGGATTGGCCTGTTTGTGAATCCATATGCTCAAAGCGTATGAGACACCAGGTCATGTACATTTTTCAATGTACTGATTTCTCTGAGAGTTTTCACTAAAGCCGAGCTTTCACCGATTGATTATTATGGGAATATCATTTCCAAGAAATGACGTATATTATTATTATTTTATTAGACAGCCACTGTCAGTGCGCTCCCACTAACCCTCTTATATACATAAGAATCATTTCATTTTGAATTAAATCATACTCCATTATGATTACATCAAAACGATAATTCCAAGAACTTATGCTTGCTTCAATCCAAACATGGATCGAATAACCTGCAAACCTTGTTTGCTTGTTTTGGTACGACAAAACCGACAGGATGTTGTAAACATCCTCCAAAAGGTTTCCTTTTCAGGAAAGCGATTTTCCCGTTAAGCTGCCACATTTCATAAATGAAATATGCAGCATTAGCAAGCATTATCCAAATGGATTTACTGTGGCAACAGGTAAAAGGTTTCGTTGTAATCAACACAATGTTGATAACGATACCTTTCCGTTAAAAGCCTAGCTTTATACGTTGGTATGTTGCCTTCCATGTATGTCTTCCTTGAAGACTTATATAGTACCAATAGGCACAATGCCTTATGGTACATCAACTAGTGTCCAAACATAGTTGATATACATGGAATCCATTTCGGATTCATGACACTTTGTCATAATAGGGAGTCGATACCTTGTATCACTTCCTCATACTTAGTCAGTTGGTATTCCTCAATAAGATAGACATCTTTATGAGGTGAGATCAGAAACCATACCCCAGGTTGTTTTTCTGACTCTCTCCGACCTACGCGGTTCTTGTGTATTCGAAGATTATTGGTAATAGTTTCATCCTTGATGAACTATTTATATTCCATTAAGGATTCGATGCCTTGAATAGTATTACTCTGATTTTCATCGAGTTTTACTATCCTCCCACTTGCCACTGCATATCGGTATTCCTCTTAGAAAAACCGCATGGTGAGCAACAATCTAATTGTTCTCAAGTGAGTTGTATAATTACTATACTTAGGTATCCTTAGGATAACCTACAATTCGGCACTTATCCAATTTGGGTTTTAGTTTGGTATCATCCAAACATATGCCTAGCATACCCAAATGTTCAGGAATGAGAAACCCGGTTTGTTCATATCTAATATGATATCTGTCAAACAGATTATTATGGAACCTTATTCAAAATAAGTTCTGCATTGTTAATGCTTATTCGTTGAAGAAAATGGTAGCTCAGAGCGACTAATGATTAACCTTATCATGTCTAATAAAAATTGGTTTATCAGTTCGGACACACCGTCAGGATGACGTGTTCCGGGAGGAGTCCTCTTTGAAAGAATACTATACTCTTTCAAGTATATTAGAAACTTATTGCCTAAGTATTTTCCATTACGGTCTTACCGTGACGGTTTAATACTTCAGCCGATATGTTTGTCTATTTCTTGTCGAAACTTTAAAAGTTTCCGATTTGTGTTCCTAAAGAAACACGTAACCATAACGCGATGCCACATCCGTAAAAGTCATAAAATATTCATATCCACATCTAGCCTAGCTAGACATGGGCCCACTTGCTTCACTATGAACTAGGGCTAACAAATCGGTGGCATTTGCACTTTTACCAAGTAAATAGTGTTTTAGGCACTTTGCCCAATAAACTAGATTCGTAGACTTTATTTGAATAGAATCAAATCAGTCCTGGTACCCACTCTTCAAAAGTGTGGATATACGAGTCTTGTTTAATTGTGTCCTAGACAACAATGCCACTAATTAGTTTCTTCTGATCAAATCAGTTTGAGCTATTTGTTTGTCATTTCATATATTTGAGATTTACTTATATTCAAAATACAAACTCTGTTATTCACATCTAATGTGTATATCTCAATATCATCTTTATAAAATAAAACACTTTATTGTTCTAAAATATAAAGTTTCACCCGCAGCAGGTTAAACACTGATATAAAGATAATGTATCTAGTCAAACTAGTTACATTATAACAGTTTCAAATTTAGGTACACACCCGAAGGGTAGTTCCTAAACTTTGGTATCTACGGTTAAAACAGCGACTTTCGTCCCGTTTCCAATCCGCAGATAAATCTCAATTGATGTCATTATCCTGCTCATAGCAAATTCTGAACATCAATATATATATATTATGTACCACACTAAGTATTTAAAATCTAATTTTAATACTAGTAGTGAACATAATATTGACAAACATATTTGAAGTCAGAGCCTTGGTCGTCTTCAATTCCTTCATGTCTGCTTTGTCCAAACGGCAGTCACGCTTCCATATTCCCGTCTTCAATCCAATTAATTCCACAATCGACATTAAATCATATTCCCGAATGATTTCCAACACATCCAATGATCAAAAATCAAAAAATCCCAAGACATATTTAGGGCACCACATTCGGCCATCACAACAATTTGGGCAAAAATTGTTCCAAACCAATTTTATTGAAATTGATTTAATCAAACTTCAATTCAACATCAATTAAGCATATTCAATCAAACAATTTAATTAATTTTTCAAAATCAATTTACCCAAATTTTAACCCTAAACATTTTTCATGCTTTTAACCATGCTCTGATACCATTGTTGGAGATTCTAAGCATCCCAAGATCATAAAACAAACATGAACATGTGTGAATACATTCGAGGAAGTCGCGGAATACTTACATCGATCGGTTGAGCGATGCTTTGACGAACAAAAATGAATTTCTGCTCACTGTTTTGGCGTCAGTCCACTGTCACAGTCCACTGAAATTTTCGGCCATTGTTGCTCAAGAATCCAAGCTCCAAGCTTCGTCAAACGATTCCCGGCTCATGGTGGACTTCCATATCACCTTCGCATGATCCTTGAGTGTGCTAGCACTCTCGATTTTGCCACAAAATCGCACTTTGCTTCCCATTTTTTTTCAAGTCACTCGGCAGTGGCTGTTTCTAAAATAGAAGAAAAATCAGCCCAAAGGGCGTAAGAGAGGAGATAATTTGTTGCTCCAAACGTGAGCAAAAAGAAGAAGAGAGAGATGAAATGTGTGTGTTGATTTTGGTAATTGATAATTCAAATCATATACCAAACTTTTGCTTTTAAAAAGTCAAACAATAAAAGCTTTCAACCACCACATCAATCAATCACATCAATCACAAGTTGTCAAGTCACATCACTCAAAGTGACAAGTGATTTGACGCTTGAGGCGACTAATGATTTGACGCTTGATTTGACTTGCGTGCCGCACTCGAATTCGAAATGCGAATGCGCTCGTAAATAATCCCGGGCTCGGGTTCGCTCATTCCAAATTAACAAATTTTCTGTTGCGACGTAATTAAATGATTACGCCTAGCAAAGTCACTATTCACGTCGCTAACGAATTAATTCTAAATTAATTCGTTCGCCCGAATTAAAATCTAATTTTAATTCCGCGTCGAAATCCAATTTCGTTTAATATATCGAATATATTAATTTACCGATTAATTCCAAATTAATCGTTATCTCTCTTTAAATGATACTTTATCCCAGATAAAATATCTCCGCAATTAATCATAGATTAATTTTCTCTCTCATCCAATTAATCCCAGATTAATTAAAAGTGCGAGTCATACGTCATCGATGAATCTTTGGGAAGTGACCCATGAGATCCCCGGATATGTTGGCAGTAAATTCGGTCGTCGGACTATCCGAACACGTAAGTACCTCGTACTACATTTATACCGATTTACAAGACAAAGTTGGCTTCTAGCAAAGCATCATGCCTACCCAATTCTCCGGAAATATCCTTACAGGAATAAGGATCTATATCAAGCGTAGTATACGTAGTATTGAGTATTTCGATCCAGTATCGAATGATCACATGCAAGGCCTGGGGCTGGTACAGTGTCTGCCCCGTACGAAGCATTTATCGGATAACGAGCAACTAGTCTCTTTATTATCGGATAATCATGACCAAGTCATATTATCTCGACGGTTGCAACCTTTATAGAGAACCAGTTCTGTATCCCTGCGTGATCATCATCTCCATATGACTGGAGTGACACTTCCGTCTTGACATCACACCCAACACACTACGATTCTCAATATACTCAGCATTGGCGTACACAGAACCTGTTAAAGTCCTGGACGACCGCAACCAAAGTATATTGATTGTCGCAAGTATTAGCGGTGCAAGTCTCAGGTTAAGACTAAATACACCTACCCTGATTTCGGACTTCCATAGACACATAGTCATACTACCAATGGAATTCCGAGAGGGTCTATCCAGAGCGAAGCTGTTTCCCGTACCATCGGTAAAAACACAACCTCCTATTACACTTGCATGAGTATCATATACCCAAATATATGAGAACTATGTTGTTGTGTCCTCACAACACGCACAAGTGTAATACTAGTCTTTTACGTATTCATCGATGTCCAATCTCGATAATGCTCTAACTATGGATATTTAATGATTTATCCTTCGTGGATTGATACTGTCTCATATCATTCTCAATCAATGAACAAATCACAGGGACCTCTCATCATTTATACATCTAGGTGATCTAATCACAAATGATAAGAGTGCAATCTCCTTTGTCACATAGTTAATTTGTACAATAACACCATGATCTGTACAAATAGTGACGCTATGGGTCATAATGTCCAACATATATATATATATATATATATATATATATATATATATATATATATATATATATACATGTTAATTCGGTTATTGTTCTACGCTGATTGTAGGCACTGTATTTTTACACATAAGTCCCTATGATGAGTCTCATTTTGGAGACACTACCTTTTAAGTCACGGAGGTCACGGGAAACGGACATCGGAAGGGGAAATTCAGAATAAACAAGGTTCACTATTTTCGTTGGTGCTACGTTCGTGTATACGTTCGAACGTCAAACAGATTGCGGGCGTTCGTGCTGCGTTCGATGATGAGTTCGAACGGTGTCGGTAATTCTGGTTTTGCTGCTAGCCTCACATCCAGCCCATTTAGCCCCCCAAAGCCCATAAAACACATCCCAATTTAAATAAATAAATATTAGTTAAAACATTAACTAAATAAGATAATAATTAAATTAATTAAATAATTAAATAAAACATATACCAAACATAAAATAAACAATTACCAACTTAAACTAAAATCATGCCTAAATTAAACAAATCACATACTAAATCAAAATATAATCATGCCTAATTAAAATCAATCAACCAATTATATTCCCAATCTAATAAGATTATTCCAAAACTTAAAATATTTTATTCCTAATCCAAGCCAATCAAATATTCAACCTTCCCTATCTAGCCAAGATTTGTCCCCCCTCAATCTTTGACTTCCCTTAACCAAACCAAATCAAATCCCTCTTCAATTAGCCAAATCCCTTTCCTTGTCAAGCCCAACCCTTTGCCTATAAAAAGAACCCTTCACCAACCTTCTCAACCCTAGTCCCTAGCTCATACACAACACACATAAAAATTACAGGAAGAACACACCCAAGAAAAAAAGGAAGCAAAAGATAAAGAGGAGACGGCAGCGAAACCACAAGGAAACAGTTGCAAAACGGACTCAAAACAGTAAAGACAACGAACGAGAACAGTGAACCAGTGAACCGGGAGAGTTGCGGAGCATCCACCCTTCCGACGATCGTGTACCGTACATCCGAGAGGTGATTTAAAAGGTTAGACCTGAGGGTACATTTTCATTAGCTTATATTCGTTTTTTTATTATTATTATTGAATTCTATTCGCATGAGAGTCGTTTATGGATGCATGTTGTGGCTTGAATGAAATGGAAGAGTGTCGTCTATTGTGGTATATAGGATGGAAACCCAGACGTAAATTCCGTAGCCGAATCCGAATGGACGGTAGTGCGGTCTGTACATGGGACACAACTCCACGTACCACCTGAGTAAACGGCACCTTCTCTTGTGTGGAGTTGCTTTGGTTTATTTATTTCTTGTCATTTAAATCATGTATGTTGCTTATTCCCGTATGATATGATCGAGTGCATGGGCTTAGCAAGTGCGATGAAAGGTTCCCTAATTGGAGGGGTTAAAATCCTTCACCACGACGCTTTGCCGCACCGATCGATGTGTGTTCGGTTGAATGCGAGATACGTTCAATCGAGCATACCTAGTTTGATATGATTTTCTTTATTTTCGTAAGCATGACTCAACCGAGCGCATGGGTTTAGTAAGTGTGATGTGAGATCCCCTATGGGGAGGGGCTAAAGCCCTTTACCACGATGCTTTGCCGCGCCGGTTGATGTGTGTTCGGTTGGATGCAAGACACGTTCAATCGGACATACTTAGAATAGTATGATTGTCTTTATGTTTGTATGCATGATGTGATGTGACGCGCATGGGCTTAGTATGTTGGTCTAAAGGTCCTCTCTTTGAGAGATCAAGAGCCCTCAAAAGGCCACCTTTACGGCAGCACTTCGCCGCGCCCCTTTATCTTGCTGTTTATGTATTGCGTCCCATTTCATGCATCAGGTCTGTTCCCGTTCGAACGCGTTTACGAACGCAACTCGAACGCGCATGCATTTTTTGCCTTATCATGCATCAGGTCTCACTTCCGTTCGAACGCGTTCACGAACGCCATACGAACGCGAGCATTCTGTCTCATTTCCGTTCGAACACGTTAACAAACGCCATACGAACGCGAGCATTCTGTTTCATTTCCGTTCGAACGCGTTTACGAACGCTACTCGAACGTGAGCATTCTGTCCCATTCCGTTCGAACGCGTTTACGAACGCTACACGAACGCGAACACACTGAACTGAGTCTGTCTTATCATATTCATGCGTAATTGCCTCTTGGTTGATCCTTCTTGTGTTATATAGCCAACCATATTATTTGTATCCCTGCATTTATCCATTCTATGTGTTCTCGGGATTGTATTAAAGCATGATTAGGCTGTTAGCATGTTATTTGGTTAATAGGTTCATGAGATAGTACTCAAGCATGTTTATTCCATTGGTTGCGTCATTGCCTTGGTCTTGATTTAACGCATTACGATTCATATGCCTATGCCATGATGACTTTGGAGTATTATTTCTTGTGATATATCGGATGGAAACCCAGACATAAATTCCGTAGCCAATTCCGAATGGACGGTAATGCGGTCTGTACTTGGGATACAATTCCACGTATCACTCGGAAGAGTGCTCACATGTATGCTTGTGCGGATACTACGTATGCTTGTGTTTTCATGAATATGACATGCTGAATGAAGTTGTATGTTCATTGTTACTTTGAGGTATTTTTCGTTAGACATGTGTTATTAGATATGAGATATATGCGAAATGTATGTATGAGTGTTATTTTGTACCCATGAATATAGAAGCATGATACTCTTAGAAATAAATGTTATTAAGCCTGGTAAATTATTACATAAATCCTTTTATTACAAGTGACATAAGTAAGGGACCATTCCGAACCCAATGGTTTGAGGTCTTCCCTTGCGAGGGGTGAGTGCGGCCTTAAATCTTATTTTCCCGGTTCACACCGGGTGGCGACTCCATTATTCTCCGGTTTAGTCCTCTGTTGGCTACTCCGTACTCCCAACTAGGCCGCGAGCCTAGGAACAGCATGCGTCGCCCAGGTCCTGTTGTCACAGTCTGGCGACTCCACTGGGGACAGAGAATTGGCCCCGAAATATTGTCTTGTAATGTTTGGATTTATGTTTTAATTGGCCATGTCTATAGTGGATAAAATGAGGGTTTAATCAAGGGCACTTTGAGGCTAGGTAATGGTTTGATGTCTTCCTTCACTCACCACCTTTCTAGAAGGAAAAGCTGTGAAGACACCTATATGGCCATCTACTCGTAGCCTTTGTGATGGACTAATTTGGAGGACTCGTTGTTTATTCCTGACACCAAGCGATAAGAGCCTAAGAGGCTTGGGTATTTAAGTAAGCCTCGCTCCACCTTCCCTCTGGGGAATCTACAACGGGAAATCCATTTGACAGTCCATCACACACCATAGCTCATTGGCACGTACCTTAGTGTATAAAAAATGGTGCGCTCACTTGGTTGCTCGAACCCTTGAGTGGGGAGACCTAGTTGTGGGCCATCCTTCGCCGGTGAGAGCCTTTATCTATACTCTTACTAACCCACCCATGGACCGGGTTGGCTAAAGTAGCAATTATTTCCTTGAGTATGTGCTTTTGGACCATCCTCATTTGGATGCAGTTGGACTATTGTCAGAAATGCGGGCTTGTTGGGCCATTTAAACTGGGGCAAGTTCGTACCTTATGACTATTAGGCCCAAAGCTTCTGAAATGTTGATGGGCCATACTGTAGAAATTATTACGTTTGCATTATCTTCATTATATGTTTGTGTTTAGGAACATTATCATTTGGATTTAGTTGGGCTCTTTGCCATAAGATGTGAACTTGTTGGGCCATTTAAACTGGGACGAGTTCACTCCTATGACAGTTAGCCCAAAAGCTTCTAAAATGATAATGGGCCGATTTGTTTAAAAATTTTAATTGATTTAGTCTGTTCTATATGTTACACGCATCTCATGCTCCTCATGCATACATGCATCATGCTAACCTTTGTTTTCCAAAAAGCCATCATAGTTTCCCGTTGGGTTAGGGAAGAGATACGACTCACTAAAAGAACTGCAACAAGCATGAGTGAATCCGCCGATGAGGGATCCCGCCTAGATCAATTGGAGATCAAAGTAGCTGAGATTGTTGAGCAATTGCAAGTTTTGACCAATGTTGTGGCCAGTTTGACTGTACCCCGTGTAGCCAATAATAGAAAGTTGTGCAACCAGAATGGAAAAATCATTGGGAAACCTTCAAGGACCAAGCCCACTCCCTCTGGGGTTACCCCCATCAGAAATAGACAATTCTCCGATCTGGGTAAACCTTTGTCGGAAGTATTTGAAGAACTGAAAAGGCAAGGACTCTTATATCCCTTAGAGCCTAAACCACTTCCAAACATCGTGCCATGCTACCTTAACCTGAACCTTTATTGTTACTTCCATCAGCAAAAGGGTCATGAAACTAACAATTGCACCCGCCTTAGGCACGAAATCCAGGACCTCATAGACTCACACAAAATACCTGACCCTGAAAAAGAACAACCCGACACACATAGAAAACCCCCACCCACACATATGATCAACACTGGCCTACCAGACAACCTTGCCTTCCAAACCCACAACCATCAAACTTCTCGCATGGAGATACAGGACAACAGTGACAAAAATGAAATAAAGCAGATGGGGGATTTCTGGGAAAACTTTTCGGACAGTGACGGGGAGGAGGTGGCAAAAAGGAGAAGTAAATGGGAAAAAGAACTACTACAGTTGGAGAATCTGATGTTCGAAGAAAGCAAAAAGACGGGTGAAGACGAAGATGCAAATTATGGAGGTGTTTGTTTCCCGGATCTTATTCAATTATGATCCTGCATTTTTAAAGACATTGATTTTGTCTCTTTGTTCAAACCTTTTCTTAATGATAATAAAACGTTCACTTCGCTGAATCTCTTCTGCAATATGAGTACATTTGAGAAAAGCATTCAACCTTTGTACTATGAACACGGGGAATCCTCAGAATAAGAAAACAAAAAAGATGAGATAGCCATTCAGAAATTGGGAAAGGGGGCAGTGAGACTGTTAGAAAGGAATGAGTTCACCGAGCCGATCAATATGGAAAGAATGAAGTAGTACTCTACCTGAGGGAGAGAAAACCGAGCAGTCACCAAGAGAATTGGCAGAAGACCTAACCTAACGGGATAAGAAACTTATACATGCATGCATACACGTAACATACTTTGCATTCTTTTGTGTTTGTTTTGTTTTGTATTCACAGGTTTTGAAGCAGAAATAGAGAAATCGGCAAAGACAAGCCAATCAGAAACAGCGACAGCACTGTATCAGTCTAGGGGCGAGTCCCATATAAGTATCAGTCTGGGGGCAAGACCCACATCAGCATCAGTTTCTGCCGGGTATGGCATTCTGGGGGCAAGGCCCACATCAGCATCAGTTTCTGCCGGGTATGGCATTCTGGGGGCGAGGCCCACATTGGTTCAGTATTAGTTCTACCGGGTATAGTACTCTGGGGGCTGGGCCCACTCTCATGTCAGTAATGGTTCGGAAATGGACTATCTCTTATCAGTAACGGTTCGGAAATGGACCATCTCTCATCAGCAACGGTTCGGAAATGGACCATCTCTCATCAGCAACGGTCCGAAAATGGACCACTCTCATATCAGTAACGGTTCGGAAATAGACCACTCTCATGTCAGTACAGTTCGGAAACAAAGCCCACACTCAGTGCAGTTCAGGAAGAAAGCCTACATTCAGTTCAAGAACAAAGCTCAAGGGGAACAAAGCCTCATGTCAAGTACAGTTCGGGAATAAAGCCCACACTCAGTGCAGTTCGGGAATAAAGCCCACATTCAGTACAGTTCAGGAAGAAAGCCTACGTCCAGCAAACTCGGGAATAAAGCCCACATTCAGTTCAGTTCAGGAAAAAGCCTGCATTCAGCTCAGTACGGGAATAAAGCCCACATTCAGTGCAGTTCGGGAATAAAGCCCACATTCAGTACAGTTCAGGAAGAAAGCCTGCATTCAATTCAGTTCGGGAATAAAACCCACATTCAGTACAGTTCAGGAATAAAGCCCACATTCAGTATAATTCGGGAATAAAGCCCACATTCAGCATAACTAGGGAACAAAGCCCATGGGAATAAAGCCTCATCTCAATGTAGTTTGGGAACAAAGCCCACAGTCCAGACAGTCAGGGGAATAAAGCCTCATCTCAACACAGTTCAGGAATAAAGCCTCATGCCAGTATAGCTTGAGAACAAAGCTCAAGGGGAAGAAAGCCTCATATCAGTATAATTTGAGAACAAAGCTCAAGGGGAAGAAAGCCTCATATCATTATAGTTTGAGAACAAAGCTCAAGGGGAAGAAAGCCTCATGTTAGTACAGTTCGGAAATGGACCAAGGAAGGCCTAACCCATCAGAATATAATACATATACATGCATACATATCACATACATGCAATGTTTGTTTCGTGTTCGCAGGTTTATAGCAGCAAAGACCATCTCATCAAGTAACAGTTCAAAAATGAGCCACAATCTACCACAACAGACGCCGGAAATGGCACTCCAAAATGGAGCACTCACAACAGACACCGGAAATGGCACTCCAAAATGGAGCACTCACAACAGAGGCCGAAAATGGCGTTCCAAAATGGAACACACACAGCAGATGCCGAAAATGGCGTTCCAAAATGGAACACACACAACAAATGCCGGAAATGGCGCTCCAAAATGGAGCACATACACGAAAGATGCCGAAAATGGCGCTCTAAAAATAGAGCACGGTTCGGGAATGAACCAGGGGTCGCAGCACCTCACCACCAAATCAACTCAACTCGACACATGGTAAGTCAAGTGGCAGCTGGCGAGTCAGGTAAGTAGAAATGCATTGCATAACTTTGATAGGATTGTCACTGTTGCACATTACACAAGTCCCATCAAAGTGGGGGCGACTGTAGGCACTGCATTTTACACATAAGTCCCTATGATGAGTCTCATTTTGGAGACACTACCTTTTAAGTCACGGAGGTCACGGGTAGGGGTGGGCAACGGATCGGATCGGGTCAGATCCGATCCGATTCGATCCGATAATATCGGATCGAATCGGATCGAATTTGGCTATCGAACCCAATCGAATCATGTTTGGTTCGTTTGTCGAATTTCGGATCGGATCGGATAAATTTGATAACTATCGGATCGAATCGGATATTATCCGATTTGATAACAAATCCGAATCCGATAAGGAATCCGATTTGATAACGGATTCGAAATCCGATAGCGAATCCGATTTGATAATAAATCCGATAGTAGATTCGATTTGATAACAAATCCGATTTGATAACGGATCCGATTCGAAAAATTTATCTGAAAATTTGTAAATTCGTAACAATTTTATCGAATCGGATCGGATAACTTAAAATTCAAATCAATTTTATCAAATCGGATCCGTTATCGAATCGGATCCGTTATCAAATCGAATCCATTATCGGATTCATTATCAAATCGGATTCTCTATCGGATTCGAATCCGTTATCAAATCGGATTTATCCGATTCGTTAAGTATTCGAATCGGATCAAACAAATCTGATCTGATCCGATAGTTATCGGATCGGATCGGATCGAGTTTGATAAGGTTATCAAACCTTATCGGATCAAACAAACTAATACTAATCGGATCGGATCGGATTCGGATTCGATCCGATCCGATCCGAATCCGATAATGCCCACCCCTAGTCACGGGAAACGGACATCGGAAGGGGAAAATTCAGATATAAACAAGGTTCACTGTTTTCGTTGGTGCTACGTTCGTGTATACGTTCGAACGTCAAACAGATTGCAGGCGTTCGTACTGCGTTCGATGATGAGTTCGAACGGTGTCGGTAATTCTGGTTGCTGCTAGCCTCACATCCAGCCCATTTAGCCCCCAAAGCCCATAAAACACATCCCAATTTAAATAAATAAATATTAGTTAAAACATTAACTAAATAAGATAATAATTAAATTAATGAAATAATAAAATAAAACATATACCAAACATAAAATAAACAATTACCAACTTAAACAAAATCATGCCTAAATAAAACAAATCAAATACTAAATCAAAATATAATCAGGCCTAATTAAAATCAATCAACCAATTATATTCCCAATCTAATAAGATTATTCCCAAAACTTAAAATATTTTATTCCTAATCCAAGCCAATCAAATATTCAACCTTCCTATCTAGCCAAGATTTGTCCCCCCTCAATCTTTGACTTCCCTTAACCAAACCAAATCAAATCCCTCTTCAATTAGCCAAATCCCTTTCCTTGTCAAGCCCAACCCTTTGCCTATAAAAGAACCCTTCACCAACCTTCTCAACCCTAGTCCCTAGCTCATACACAACACACATAAAAATTACAGGAAGAACACACCCAGAAAAAAAGGAAGCAAAAGATAAAGAGGAGACGGGCAGCGGGAAACCACAAGGAAAACAGTAGCAAAACGGACTCAAAACAGTAAAGACAACGAACGAGAACAGTGAACCAGTGAACCGGGAGAGTTGCGGAGCATCCACCCTTCCGACGATCGTGTACCGTACATCCGAGAGGTGATTTAAAAGGTTAGACCTGAGGGTACATTTTCATTAGCTTATATTCGTTTTTTTATTATTATTATTGAATTCTATTCGCATGAGAGTCGTTTATGATGCATGTTGTGGCTTGAATGAAATGGAAAGAGTGTCGTCTATTGTGGTATATAGGATGGAAACCCAGACGTAAATTCCGTAGCCGAATCCGAATGGACGGTAGTGCGGTCTGTACATGGGACACAACTCCACGTACCACCTGAGTAAACGGCACCTTCTCTTGTGTGGAGTTGCTTTGGTTTATTTATTTCTTGTCATTTAAATCCTGTATGTTGCTTATTCCCGTATGATATGATCGAGTGCATGGGCTTAGCAAGTGCGATGAAAGGTTCCCTAATTGGAGGGGTTAAAATCCTTCACCACGACGCTTTGCCGCACCGATCGATGTGTGTTCGGTTGAATGCGAGATACGTTCAATCGAGCATACCTATTTGATATGATTTTCTTTATTTTCGTAAGCATGACTCAACCGAGCGCATGGGTTTTAGTAAGTGTGATGTGAGATCCCCTATGGGGAGGGGCTAAAGCCCTTTACCACGATGCTTTGCCGCGCCGGTTGATGTGTGTTCGGTTGGATGCAAGACACGTTCAATCGGACATACTTAGAATAGTATGATTGTCTTTATGTTTGTATGCATGATGTGATGTGACGCGCATGGGCTTAGTATGTTGGTCTAAAGGTCCTCTCTTTGAGAGATCAAGAGCCCTCAAAAGGCCACCTTTACGGCAGTACTTCGCCGCGCCCCTTTATCTTGCTGTTTATGTATTGCGTCCCATTTCATGCATCAGGTCTGTTCCCGTTCGAACGCGTTTACGAACGCAACTCGAACGCGCATGCATTTTTGCCTTATCATGCATCAGGTCTCACTTCTGTTCGAACGCGTTCACGAACGCCATACGAACGCGAGCAATTCTGTCTCATTTCCGTTCGAACGCGTTAACAAACGCCATACGAACGCGAGCATTCTGTTTCATTTCCGTTCGAACGCGTTTACGAACGCGACTCGAACGTGAGCATTCTGCCCCATTTCCGTTCGAACGCGTTTACGAACGCTACACGAACGCGAACACACTGAACTGAGTCTGTCTTATCATATTCATGCGTAATTGCCTCTTGGTTGATCCTTCTTGTGTTATATAGCCAACCATATTATTTGTATCCCTGCATTTATCCATTCTATGTGTTCTCGGGATTGTATTAAAGCATGATTAGGCTGTTAGCATGTTATTTGGTTAATAGGTTCATGAGATAGTACTCAAGCATGTTTATTCCATTGGTTGCGTCATTTGCCTTGGTCTTGATTTAACGCATTACGATTCATATGCCTATGCCATGATGACTTTGGAGTATTATTTCTTGTGATATATCGGATGGAAACCCAGACATAAATTCCGTAGCCGATTCCGAATGGACGGTAATGCGGTCTGTACTTGGGATACAATTCCACGTATCACTCGGAAGAGTGCTCACATGTATGCTTGTGCGGATACTACGTATGCTTGTGTTTTCATGAATATGACATGCTGAATGAAGTTGTATGTTCATTGTTACTTTTAGGTATTTCGTTAGACATGTGTTATTAGATATGAGATATATGTGAAATGTATGTATGAGTGTTATTTTGTACCCATGAATATAGAAGCATAATACTCTTAGAAATAAATGTTATTTAAGCCTGGTTAAATTATTACATAAATCCTTTTATTACAAGTGACATAAGTAAGGGACCATTCCGAACCCAATGGTTTGAGGTCTTCCCTTGCGAGGGGTGAGTGCGGCCTTAAATCTTATTTTCCCGGTTTTCCGTTCACACCGGGTGGCGACTCCATTATTCTCCGGTTTAGTCCTCTGTTGGCTACTCCGTACTCCCAACTAGGCCGCGAGCCTAGGAACAGCATGCGTCGCCCAGGTCCTGTTGTCTACACTGATGCATCGGGATCGACCTTACATGCTGCCTTCAAAGGCAAAGTTAACCGAAATACTGATTTCGTATATTCTGGAACGAAAAAAACATGATGTCTTATATTGTCGCGATAATGGGTAATCATGGGCGCGACAACGAGAGACAGAAATATAAAGTTGCATTATGACTCCTATTATCACGACAATGAAAAACTGATACAAAAGTACTCTCGAACTTATATTGTCGCGACAATATGCACAATATGAAGCCCGTGCATATTGTCCTGACAATGACTTGTCATTTGTGCGATAATAAGACGTTGGTTCAGAAAAATATGACTAAGAAGTATGTCTTTTCAAGGCAAATCTTGGTTGCCTATAAATAGAGCATGAAAATGATTGATTAAATAAATTTTTCACATATATAGTTTTTAAATAAAGATCCAACAAATGTTGTGTTGTATCTCTAAATTTTATTATATCCTAGAAAATATTTATCTTACAATCATTACAACATATAATGGGAACAAATATTACTTTAAGAAAATGTCCTACAAGACAAAAACTAGATCTCCCACTATAAATTTCGCAACAAGTGATAGTCAACAATAACCGTCGGCTCCCATAAATGGTGGTCTGTCACTAGACCACTTCCCTCATTTACCCTCACGGGCTCACGCTTTCACTTCCACTCATTGCTTTCATAGTTCGTCATTCTCATTCTCCCATTTTCGATGAATCGCAGCTTCGATTCATTACATCTTCATCATCAAACACACCATCATGCGACCTCATCAGTGCTTATAATATATATTTTTTAAGTGTATTTATTATTGATTTTCCTCATAAATTATGTTCTTAAATGTATTAAATACATTAATATTTATTTTTTTATTGTTGAAGGGAAGGGAGTAGAAATTTATGTTTTATTTTAAAAAATATTTTCTATATATAATTTTGAGCAATATTACATGTCTATGATATAACTCTGATCTGCATTAAAATTTAGACTTATTAAATTATAAATGTTAGTTGCGTCAACGGTGAATTCTTTAATTGATTTTGTACTTAAATCAATTTTTTTTTTTTTTAGATTTGAAATTTGATATTGAGAGAGTTTGAATTGAAATAATTAGATTAAATGAATGACCGTTAATATATATCTCTATCTCTATCTCTATCTCAAAATACGTGAAGGCTATTATATTAAAGAATCACCTTTGAAATTTTAGATATTAAACATGAAAATATAACATTGAACAATAAAAATAATTTTTGCACATGATACAAGATTATATATTTCACACATAATTATTAGTCATCTGAAATTTTATTTTAACATTTCTTTAATCGCAATACGATATAGATTTATCATTTCTTTAATTGCAATATGATATAGAGAGCTTATATCTCTTCCCTACTTTTCTAAATCTGTTGTAGCCAGAGTAATTTTGTCAAAGATGGTTTTTTATTAACTGAAAATTATACTAATATCTATACAGTTTAATCGAAAATAAATATTAAATCATTATATGAATTAATTGGAAATAATAAGAGATTAATTAAAAATTAATCAAGAATGATAAAATCAACATTTCAAATGATTGAAAATAACAAAATATAAAATTATCTTTCAAGATCCTCTAAAAATCACTCAAAACCATTATGAAAAAACTTAAATAAACTAAAAGTCTTTAGATAAGTTGATATGAATAGCGACGTAATTAAAAAAATTATATTTGTTTATGAAAATATAATAAATCATAGATAATGATGTTATTATTCCAATATTAATTCTTTTAAATTTAAACATAATATCATTTTTTTAATAATTCCTTATGAAATCATTTTTATTTTTCTTACAATCATAAATCAAAACTCAAAACAAATATAAAAAAAATTAAAATAGATTAAAAAAGGAAATCAAATGATTATTAAAATCGCTTAAAAATCAATATCTATTTAGAGTAGTCAAAATCGAATAGATGAAATCGCTAAAATAACGATTTTAAATAGCATGCACTAATACAAATCTCTCCATGCGAATTTAGAGCATGCATTCTTTAGGCAGAAATTCAGCAACATTTTGAAACAAGAAAATGGGGCCTCTTACAATTTCCGTTATCAGTATCTTTATCTCTAAGCAAATATTAGAGTTTAGGTATAAACATTCTTCAGTTAGTTAAAGCACATAGCTCTTTTTATACGGAAGAAGCTTCTCATTTACATTTGTAACATGCTTTCTCTCTCTCTCTTTTTCTTTTTTTTTTTTTTAAATATTACATGAATATATAAACCAACCCTTTTCAGAGGGATTCGAACAACAAACCTCTAGTACGTCTCCAGCAAGGATTAAATTATGAGCTGCGAGCATTTATGCATCGCCGATATGGCCTAACAAAGTAGACTGCCAAGGGCGTCTTCGGAACTGGAATCATTTTTCCGATGATAGCAAGAGGCCAGCTGTTAAAACATAAGGACGGTCAAATAATGCAAAAATATTTAAATGCCAAAAGTTATTTAAAATTACAAGTAAATATTTTTGGGATCGGGTGAAAACAATCATAATAAAAGCAACCCAAATTTTAACATTATAAGAACTTGTCATTTCTTAAACAATACAAACTGTATTGAAAGATTAGAGAGCGGATAGGTCTGAGAAAATATGTAAAAGGGCCCTGTATCATTTGCATACAAGAGGCGACTAAACCCACCTGAACAGGCCAATACCAATGGATGCAAGCCATAGCTTCCAATCGAGTCTCACAGTTTCGGTAAACTTTCCGAGAAACTGAATGATGATTACCTGTTTTAACAATTGACAGACACCGTTAGCTTTAAGTATACAGGTCACAATGGGAAAAAAAACCCAAAAGAAAACTGAATAACTGCTCACCTGGAGTACACCGGTAATTCCGATTATGCCCATAAAGAGGTAGTTTTTAGTCACTCCCGAGAAGACATTGAATTCATCAGGCTTTCGAGCATTGAACTCATTAAATATCTGTTCTTTAAACAGAAGGAAAATTATGTTTTGAATTCTATAGTAAATATCTTGATTTTATGTAAACTATCAAATAGAAAAAGAGCTGTTCCAATTATAATCAATTTATGTGAAAGCAAAATAGGCTATATTAGACAAACTCTAGTATACTTACTTGACAGAGGACAAATGAATTGAATATCATAGTATTCTTTATGTCAATGGCGTGCTGCCTGCTTTCATCCTCCAAATGCAGAATACTAGTACCCTTGAAGTTGAGCGCAAGGAGAATGGTAACTTGATACAAGGCCTGCAATTATGAATGAGAGGTAATGAGGTTCTCCTTTTAATGTGATTTAATAAGTCTACCAACGACTAAAGCTTACAAGAGACCACGTACCTGTACAATTAAATTCCTCCACATGATATTTGTTATAAGAGGCTCTCTGAGAACACGAATGAAACAGTGATTCAATCAGACAATCAAAAGTATTAAAAATCCTTCAACACAGACTTCTCAACCCATAATAACAAAAATAACCACAAGAGAAATAGTCACTTATTAATGATCACAAAAGAGTAAAAGGCAAAAAAAAAATACTTCTTAGACATGAGAAAACCAACAAGAGGTAAAGACAAAATAAAAATGTGACTCAGAGCTTCGTCTCATTCTCTCCTCGCAAAAATCCCATATAGTTCATAAACATATGTTAATTGAAAACCATTTTCCCCATCTGTGTCAATATGCCTGTGTTCGTGCGCACAAGCAAAAGCACATTTAATTCATGGCATTTTGTTGTAATCACATATACTATATTGGGTAAAAGATGAAGGGTCCTTCACTTTTCCACTAAAATACTCTGTTTTCCACAAAGAAAAACTGGTAACTCTCTTCTCTGAAAATGGAGAATGCTAGAAGTGACCAGGGGAAGAAAAAAGGAAAACCTCGATTTAATAAAGTCATACATATTTGATTTAGAGATTAAGAGCCAAAAATTAATTATATTCAAACGTAGTAGGATAAAGCGCCTTTCCTACCATGCAAGGAAACAAAAATACATGAACGAAACTAAAAGTAATGTGCATCGCTCGAATAAAAATTCCAATAAGCAAGCAACCATCATATAAGTATATAACAACAGTTAATATTTTGAAGTGCATCTTCAACATCAAATTCAGTCATCAAGAAAAGCTCTTTCAACATATTCCCTAGTTCCAGAGTTAAAACGGTGACCAAAATTTTCCAAAGCTTTTCAAAGCCAAACACATAAAACTGTGGAAGTTGAGTGAATTGCTAAAGTTCTTTAAATTTGGTCCAAGTTCAAAACCATAATACTTCCTCATCAAAACATCAGCCCTGGTGAAAAATTCTCAAAATCACTGTAACAATATATGACCAATTGACAACAGCAGTATACATATAGCCACAATGGGATCTATCAACATTCAATAGCAATCAAGCAGATTGATGAGAAAAACGTCTTCAAGAGCACGACACCACATTATATAGGCTAACGAGTACTGAATTAAAAACTTATAATGTACTAATGCATATTAAGGAAAGACAATTAGTTCATACTTTCTGCCAACTGGCGGTCTATGCATAAGGTGGTCTGTTGGTGGTTCAGTGGCCAATGCTAGCGCTCCGAGAGTGTCCATGATAAGGTTAACCCATAGTAGCTGTAACAAAAAATACAGAAAAATTCATCATGAGAGAGAGAGAGAATGTGAGAAATTTTTCAACAGAAAAAACAACCCACAAGATCCTGTATCCAAATATATTTATGAAGACATCAATTTCAGTTCTTCCCATATTCCAATATAATCCTTTCCCACCCTTGATTTCATCATATCTAAATTTGCAAGCTTATGATTGATTTGACATTTTGGCTTAAGATAGGCCTCATATAATGCAGATGCATCTAAAAACATCACAATCAGTACTAAATTCCAGTTCATCTTCCTGTTATCAGCACTTCAGTGCACTAGGAATATTGTATTGCAAATGATGTCACACAAAATCAAGGAAATCCCATTTACAATTTGCTCTAATGTTGTACATTAGTACGACAGTAATATAACTAAAACCGAACAGTCAATTTAGAGGTAATGTCTTGAGGAAAAACAGTAAAACTACTTGCTTATGACTAAAATTCTTAGAAACTTTTCAACATCATTTTCTCTTCGTCCCCAATTCTTGGTTTTACCACATTATTCCAAAAAGATTAAAAAAATACAACTCAATTTTGAACAACAACCATCTCAAAGAACATGAAAAGTCAGGAGCCAGGTGATAGAGGAATACGGAGTCATAACCTGTACTGCATTCAAAGGAACATCACCAGAAGATATTGCAGCCACAACATTAATTACAAGAGCAGCAACATTAACAGTCAGCTGAAATTGTATAAATTTCTGTATATTGGCAAAAACAGAACGCCCCCAGCGAACAACCTACAAGGAATAAACAAACTCCTCATATGTTAATTATAAAATATTGAAAAATTAAGAAATAAGACTGTCTGCCAGATTCAACATGAAAAAGACAAGGAAAAAGAAAAATAAGTAAAACATGTGTAAATGACCCTCATTAACTACCATAATTATCTGCAGTGGACTCGCCATCATGTAACAAACATATATACTGATATAACAGAGACACGTACCTGTGACACAGCATCATCGCCATAAAAAATACAGATACTTGTGACAATTGACAAATATATTATGTTGCTGGTCATACTTCTCAATGTTATTTATGACCAATAACACCAAAAATTTACTATTATCAAGCCAATTTTCTTGAAAGGCACATAAAAAAACGCGTGTTAGAAATATCAAATATGCTAACAAGGCCTAGATATAAAAGAATCTATCATTAAAACAAGGAAATATTTAAAGGTATGTTAGTAAAAAAAACTTGAATGGTCAGATACTAAAGTACAAACATCAAACAAAGATATTTCACAAGTTAAACATGGCAGTTAGCTGATTCGAGGCCCTACAGGATGCTCAGTGAATGAACTATCTTATCCATAAGCATTAAATTTCTACCAAGTACTCAAAATTGAACAGAAGCACTTGGGGCACAGTGTAATTAGGGTCCAACATGGTTGTCAACATACTCCGTGATCTCATAAGTTCCTCCCATCAGAAAACAAGCTTAATAAAAAGAGTACATTATCTACTGTTGGAATCATCATCTTCCAGACCACGTGCCAGCATAGTCATGTTCACTAACCTTTACAACTGAAGCAAAGTTATCATCCAAGATAATTATATCTGAACTT
The DNA here is from genome assembly GCA_019454045.1 of Zanthoxylum bungeanum. Taxonomy (NCBI): domain Eukaryota; kingdom Viridiplantae; phylum Streptophyta; class Magnoliopsida; order Sapindales; family Rutaceae; genus Zanthoxylum; species Zanthoxylum bungeanum. Next base: position 192,885 of record SKCR01003099.1, on the reverse strand, counting down.
TCTTTCGCAACTTCAGTACCTTGGATGCCCATAGCAAGTCCTATATCTGCCTGAAATGAAGAAAGGTAAAACCGCAATTAGATATGAGAAAGAAACGTTATATTTTCATGATAGAAATTTAAGCAAATGAAGATGCAGGAGATAGCATCATAGTCCAACAATGCAGTACAAGAGGCAAAAAAACAAAGTGTCATTCAACCTAATAACAACTAATGATGACAGAATTTTCAGGCATATAAGGTATAAAACCCTTTTCCATTGATCATCCATTCTCATCAGATTTGACATAGTTTCGAAAAGTATTAATCCTATCAGCAATGTAAAGCAAATAAATGTATCAACACAAGTATGCCACACTGTCAACTATAACAGATTCCACCTTTGATTTTGAATACCATTAAAATGTATCTCATTCACAACCATGATACCTAACCTGGATGCATGTTAGATTTCTTATCAAACAGTAAATTTTCGCTTCTCTGCCAATGGCAATGAGAATCTCCCATGCAAGCAAAAGGGCAGGTATGGACTTCTTGTGAAATGCAAGGAGCAAGCAGACAAGCCAGCATACAAGGACAATAACATTCATGCACCTATAGTCCTGAAGTTGATGGATTTAAATACCATGTCCATGTGTAGAGGTATAAAGTACTTGAGATCTCCAACTGGTTAAAAAGATAATGGAACATTTGGAAAATACACCCATGCATCTAAAATCTAGAAGATGTATCCAATCAGTGTTATTAAAGGCGCATATTTGTATATATATTTTTTCAATTAGAAAGATGAACATGTATATTCTTCTAATCATTTTATTTTGAGTATTTTTTAATATTTTGACCAAATTATGACAAAATATTTATAAATTATTGCACTCAATTAAATTTATATACATCACTATTTTTACAACTAAGTTGCTATAATAACTAAGATATTAATATTTACTTATATTGTCTTATGTACAATTTTGTTATTGACTAGTTTAATCTTTTGGTTAAAATTATGTCCCCAATAATTATAAATGTATGATATATTATTAATTATTATGGCAAACATTTGTATTTTACAAAATATAAATTTTTCTTATAATTTTTAACGATCCCAACAAATTATCTAAGAGTCATGTCAAAAGTAAATAAATTATGAGATTTATTGTTATTCTTCTTCTTTTTTTTAACTCTCTCTGCTGAAAAAAACCAAAAAAAGTAAAAAAAAAAAAAAATGAGCTTTAATCAACGAAATCGAGTCAAAAACCAAGATTTTTGGCATCAGACGCATAAGGAGCGCCTCACTCATTGGCATCAGGCCCGCGCCTTATCGCCTAGGCGCGAGCTTGATACACGTCGCCTCGCCTCGCCTGGACACCCTCTAGGCGCAATGGTCGGCGCCTCTACCTAGGGCGCGCTTTTGATAACACTGTATCCAATGTTGTTAAAGGTGCCAGGCACAAGACGCAAAAGGTCCTAGAGATAGTGTTGTTAGAGGTGACGTGAGGAGCGCCTCGAGGCGAGAGGCGCATGAGGCATTCAGCCATGCGCCTCGAGGCGAGAGGCGCATGAGGCATTCAGCCATGCGCCTCGAGACAGCCGAGGCGAGGCGACGTCTATGAGGTGAGGTAAGGCGAGGCACAGTGAGGCGAGCTGAGGCACGCAAGGCGAGGCGACCAATAGAAAAAATCGATAATGGATTATAATTTCTTATTTGACAAATAATATCATTACAAATATAGCATAAATTTTATTATTTAGTATTATATTTTATAATTCTAATTTCATAATACAAAAATCATAAATATAAATTATTATTAATAAATATGCGCCTCATGTTTGTAAGGCGCCCGCGTCTCGACTGGCGCCTCGCTTTTTAGGCCCTCGTCGCCTCAGTGTGTCTCTTTCATTTAACAATGCAATTACAATATATATATATAAAGTATTCAGTTAACTAAAACCAAGAGAAATTATTGAAATGTATTAAAAAAATTACAATAATACAAATTAATGTACTTGCTAAAAAAGGCCACCCCAAAACCTATCTTAATTTATTAAAGAAATGTTGTATAACTTGATTTTGGGTTGGGTGGATCTATTCGGGTAGATTTTTTCTCACACGTATTTACGAGGCGCCTTTGACAATTGTGGATGTATCCTAGACTCCAAGTTCATGTGAAAATGTCAAAAAGTGCGCTGGATATGTCCAAGTGATTTAGCAGAATGTAAAATGTTGTACAAATATTATATTTTTTAGTCTACCAGATGCATTCTCACAACATTTTTCAGTATTATAAAGCCATGAACCAAACATCGCAAAATAAAATTCAAAAACATAGCAAACCTCATGAAGTGCGGGAGCATCATTAGTGCCATCTCCTGTTACAGCTACAACATCCCCTCCCTTGCGTAGTGCTTGAACAAGCAAAAGCTTGTCATTAGGAGAAGACCTCCCCATCACCTTTATAAGCAGAAAGTTAGAATGTTCAATCATCTTGCTGAAAAATGTTATTCACTCATCTTGCCGCAAAATTTAAAAAAAAAAAAAAAAAAAAAAAAAAAAAAAAAAAAGAGAGAGAGAGAGAGAGAGAGAGAGAGAGAGGTAATAATGCTATAAAATAATAAGTATCAAGATGAGATGGAAAACAAATGCTTTGTTTGAATCTATAGTTGATGTATATGGTTATAGAAAATTCACAATGTTTAGAACATATACCAATATTTCCTGGGAAACTTGTTCTCTATCTTTGTCCGATAATGCACGGAATACTTTTCCTTCAATGATATTACGCTCATTAGCCTCTGCATCTGAACCAAGTATTCCACACTCCAAAGCTATTGCTTTTGCCGTCTGAAGATTGTCCCCAGTGACCATTCGTACCTGTGGATTCAGAAAAATAGGGTCCTCATCAACCAATCTGCATGCAATTCAGTATCATATAGATTTTCAATGAACAGTAATCACTACAAATTAATTTGACATAAGAATAAAGCGAGAGTACAACGGCATTAAAAATTGATCATAGAACTTGCAAAATTTTGATTTAAAAAAAAAAAAAAAAAACACATCCGTAGACATATATAGAATGCTTATTCAAGAAAGATAAAATCCTAAAGCCAATTTTCAAAAATGACAAGCTACCTTAACCCCAGCTTCTCTACACAATTTGACTGCATCTTTGACACCTGAGCGACAAGGATCCTGCACATAAATATCATTAAGTCATTAAATACATCTTCATTTATGCAAAACTAAAGAAAAATCTTTTTAAAAGTTCCCAAAGTAGTGCACCAAGTAGGAGTATAGAGACATTAACAAGTTAATCACAGTAATAAATACAAAGAACAACTTTTTTCATTGAAGTGAAAAAGTAGTGCTCCTAGGAGTACAGAAACATAGTAACTGGAATATTTCAAATGATCAAAGTGTAAATAAAAAAAATTCTACTCAAAAGATATATTTCCCATCATAAACTACGAAGGAGGAAATGCTAGGGACTTTTCTGATCAGCATAAAACTATTGGTTGGGACTTCAGTCCACTGACCACAATGAAACAAGAATAGAATGATTAAAGATGTTTGACCAAAGCGAACTGCTTAAACAAATTATAACAAACTATAAAAGAGTACATTATCAAACTTAAGCTAATAAAGCAGCATAATTATACTAGGAGCTGCAAGATGCCATTGATGTCTAAGCTGTACATTTTGAACCTTCCTGTTCCCAAAGCAGAAACACTTGCAACATCAAGCGGTAGGAGTAAATCACATGGAAACCAAAGAAAAATGGGCACCAGAAACTCCAAATATTTTGCTTTTGCTAAAGGTTTCTGAGAAATTTTTCTTGTTTTTTCAAATAACAGCTGATTCATGGGGAATACAAGTAAAATAGGGCGTTAAGATACTACATCTGACAAAAAATTTCCAAAACAAAATAGATAATGCAGACTCTTCGAGAGACAAAGTGCAAGTCAAATGTTCAGACAGATATAAAAGAGGAAATAATGGCATGGCAACAGATCCATAAAAGCTTCCTAGGGGCCTAGATGTACTGAGAAGAGTCCTCACGTTATCCAATGAAAGATGTGATGCATTTTAGGACTAACCAAAGATGATTCCTCATTAAAAAGACGAATGTATTGACATACGCTCTCAAGTTTCTTCATTTTTAGGAAGAGTGAGGAGTCTAACACTAATGCAGAGATAAACTTTGAAACCCAACAAGCATTCCCAATGTTTTCTATATGATTCAGAGCAAATGATATTGCAATGTAGTGCAAAACAATAAAGTGCAATATCCAACAATCCAAAACAGAAATGCAAACAAACAAATAAAGCCATTGGATTATTACTCATTCAAGAAGATTGAAGACCAAGAGAATAAATCATAGTATGTTAGGAAAATGATTCCATGATGTATACCTTTATGCCAACAATGGCAAGCAAAATAAGCTCATCTTCAGGCAAAGCCCATTTGTCTAAATTTTCATCAAAGGGAACTTTATCTATTTCACATGGTCTGTATGCAATGGCAACACATCGCAAGCTTCTTGCGGCCATTTCATCAACAGCTGCTTTGAAAAATTCCTGCAGAAGGATTTAAGTAAAACTATCATCCAAAAGCTTATTCACAATTTTAGAGAGACTAATCTATTTCTCAAAATTTAACTCGAATGGTATTAATAAGAATTTCGCAATACATCATTATCAACATTATTTATTTTACTCTGATGGTCCAACAAGAAAGTAAATAAACCAATGACTAGCATGAGTTATCTCAGGAATAGGGGGAAAAAGACCTCATGTTATCACAGTATGTTTGATAATACTGACACGAAGCACAGTATATACCGGCCTTGTATCAATATGTAGCATGGCAAAACATTATATAGGAAACCCAATAGTAATGGTAGAAGAGATGAAAGGAAACTTAAATTAGCATAAAAAGGTCTGTTTGTCTAATATCATTTGTCAACACAAAAAGTAACATAAAAACATACATATGACAAGAACAGGTAAACACACTTGCAAAGAATGCATTTTGGTTGTAATCAAGTAATCAAACAGTACCTCTGTTTGACATTTTGAGTATGCCATAAGTAATAGATTGTACAATTACTTAAATTTTAGTCCAGCATTTTAAAAACAAAATTTTTACTAAATGATGTCTAAAGAAAATAATTATGTGAACAATTGTGGTACAACCATATCATATCAGTACATAATTAAAGCTGACACTAAGGAGTATTGTTCATAAGCCCATCCAAAACTCTTTTATGATCAAATACTTTATAACAGTTCTACTGCAACCAGGGAAATTCCTAATACTTGCTTTCAAGAAAAAAGGAATCAATAACAATATCAATTATGTCTAACCTCATCACCATCAATGGATTGGAGATGACCATCTAAGTCGAGATATTTTGTGCATGAGGCCAGAACTATCTCAGCCGCTCCCTTCCAATGTATATGGACTTCAGAGTTTATCTGTGGTGCATTAAACAATGAAAAGACAATGTAACTAACATTAGCAGTTGCAAATTTAGTGGCGTCACTTAGAAACAGCAAAAGCAATATCAAATAACGAGTCTAAAATTCAATATGGGATCATAGTGGGCATTGAATCACAGGGCCAACCATTAACTAGTCATTGTAAAGTGGAGTTGTTACTGCTACCGTTATTATAACCTAATGATAAGTTGTAGGTTCTACTCTGTATCATCATTATTTTGACATTTTCCTAAACAAGCAACTATAATAAGATCGTTGCTCTACCAAGCTATGGGTCTCAATTTGAGTTTCTTCAGTTCTAGGATTCAAAAGGTAATAAGGTAATGTTATTTGTCTTTACTTGCTTTCCTGGCTCAACAAGGTTACTGAATATTTTCAACTGGTGTAGTTGAAAATTTGAGGATGTACTCAATGTGATACAAATTTCAATCAGTAAAAAATTCTCTCACCAGACTCAATAATAGTAAGAATTTTTCGGCACCATTTCTCAAATGAATGCTTTAAAGCAGCTAGTTTTTATGCAATATCCAAAAACCTAATACAGAAACCATTTAGTGCTTGGCAGCTATCTTTAGAGCAATGTATTCCGAAAACAACACACTAATGAGCTTTTGGTACAAATTTCACCATAAAGAAGTTGAAAAAAATTCTTCCTTTCGCCAAATTCAAATCATCAAGAGGATAGAATGAAACCATTACCTGTTCTACAGCGACACCACCTCGCTTTTTCTCCGAGTTGAAGGGAAAAACATGGAGAACTGTTGTCTCTGACCTGACAATATCAAACTTCATTCCCAACTGCAACAAAAATTTCAATAACCTAAAACAACTTTACAAAGAAAAATATATTTAACAGACACCAATGTACAGTTGAAAAGGGTACCTTGACTGCCCAAGAAAGAATAGCCTTTTCAGTGGGAGATCCAGAAACCTCAACTGCTCCACCATCCTGCCAAAGCAAGTGCATTTAATGACATATTTGATGCTTAAGGGTTTATAAAAATAAGAAGCATTAGAAGACAATGGCAAAAACTTCCAACAGGAAGCCAAAAATATTAACATTGAATTTTAGAAAAAAAATGCATACTCTTGGATATCAAAGAAAGAAGAAAAGATCAACAAAGAAATCAACACTCATGTTTACCAACGATTCCATAGGACAAAAAGAACACTCAAAAAATAATCCCACTACAGAAACAACATCACACTATAGAGGGAGAACAGACATCTATGCATTATGTAAAACTCCGTATATTAATTAAGGGTAATTAAAAGCAAATTTTGGGTTAAAATGTCAAATTTTGACTTTTTGAAATGGGTACCAAATCGCAAAAAAATTTCCAAATCAGGCCATAGTACTATTTTAGGGACAAGGATGCAAGAAAAACATTCCTATGGGGCCAAAGTGTAATTGTCTTATTAGAAATCCAAGTGGCCAACCAGCTTTTTAAAATTCTCTCCCTCTTTTCCCGCCTAGAAACCCCTTCTCTCTCTCTCTCCCCCCCCCCCCCCCACAGCCAAGCCACCAAATGTCAGCCACCGTCGCCCACGCATTGGCCCGCCTTGATCCTCGGCTACTAGCCAGTCTACTCATGTCATCATCACCGCATTGAAGCTTCACCTAAGGAGAAAAGTCGATTTGAAGTTTGCGCCTCTGGCTGGTTCAAACGCCCATGCGCAACGAAAATGGTTCAGATGCACTAAATATCTTGGTGAAGTTCGTTTCGCGATCCAAACATCCACTCGAGATAGGGGTTCAATTACCACCTTTATGTTAACATGTCAAATATTTATTTGAATCATGCCCTTAGTGCTTTATTAAATGTTTGGTTTCATGATAATAAATGTTGCATGGTTGTTTTATAACTATTTTGTGTCACATATATCATTATAAGATCATTGGTTGATAGTTGGGTAGGACCACCCTCCGTGACAGCCCATAAAGGTCTTGATTGCTAGTTGGGTATGACTGCCCTAAATGATAGCCCATAAAGGTCCTAATTGATGTTGCGACTATCCTCGGTGAGAGCCTGTAAAGTTTCCTATCTAGGGGTGAGCGACTACCCTCGTTGAGAGCCCCAAAGTGTCATAGCTGGGTACGACTACCCTAGGCGAGAGCATGTAAAATGTCCTAGTTGTTCCTTGTTTAGAGCCAATAAAATGTCCCTAGCTGGGTGCGACTATCCTAGGCGAGAGCCCGTAAAATGTCCTAGTTGTTACACATGGACATGTGGTTTGAGAGAGTACATAGTGTTGAAGAAAAGAAAGATATGAATCGTTGTATAATAGAATAAGAACAGATAATTGCCTTGAGGTGTAGACTACACTTTCCTTAGAGTAATTATTGTCCCCAATTTGCTTCCAGGTTATGACAATATACCCCCAGGATACAACAAAGCCAAGAAATCACAGACTAGCAATTCTGTGATTTCCAAAAAAGAATTTCAGAGAAGAAGACAGACAGAGAAACTAGATAATAATATTCTACAGGGAATGGCAATTATATAGAATACGAATTCAACAAATACATCCCTTCAGAAAGACACCTATGGACTTAAATACCAACAGTTGTGTCCAATTAAAAAATAAAATACTAAATGTTGTAGCATTTAAGTCTAACAGTCACATTGGTTCATCTTAACACAGTATTTAAGTCACATTGGTTGACTAAAAAAATGTTTAACAAAATAATTAATTCGAAAATTAATTATAAATAATTAATTCATAAAATTAATTATTTAATAAACACGCATGCGCCACGTGCCCCAAGTGCCTATCTTTGAGATATAAATATATATTTATATATATAGTCAATTATGAATCCAAATCAAATACTTTCCCTCCAAATATTTTATTTTCCTATTTAAACTATAAAGCATTTAATGCTTTATAAACTCTCTTTTCAACTTTTACAATTGTAATGCGGGACAACAATTATTGCTCAATATTACAATCTATTGCAACACACAGATGTTGCATTAGTGTGGGTTATTCTAGGATGAGATGAGAGAGTACACAGATGTTACACTAGTGCGGGTTACTCGGAGTTGTGATGTGAATGAGAGAGAACACCAATGTGGCACTACTGTGGATTACTCTAGGTTATGATGAGAGAGTAAACAGATGTTGCACTAGTGGGGGTTACTCTGAATTGTGGATGAGAGAGTACACTAATGTGGCATTAGTGCAAGTTACTATAAGTCGTGATGAGAGAGCTAGAGCTCATGGCATTTGTTATTTTGATGTGATTTTGATGTATCATGTATGATTATGTGCATATGGTGGTTTTATATTTTTCATGATATAGATGTTTATATTTTATATGATTTTTGAACCATGTAGATAGATTTTACAATTTCAGTAGTATCTATAATTTTTGGAACTATATTTGGATTAACTAACCATGCAGCAATCTTTTGAAAAATGAAGCAGTTTTTGAAACGAGTAATTGGATTCCTATTGGGCATTTCATGCTCACCTTCCTCAGGTAGCTCAAGGTAGATTCCCGAGACTTCATAGAAATAGATTATGAGTTAGTATGCGGCAACCTCTTGTGATTAAGTCTCAATTTCAGATTTGGTCAGTTCGAGCTACAATCCTATTTAAATAATATTTGTACATTTATATGCCATAATAAGTACTCAATACTATGAGATGATCATGATGTAGGACTTTGAATTTAATTATGAAATTTTCATATTTATATTCAATTTATGATTAGTGGTGATTTCTACAGTTGTAGGATAACCTTTGAAATATTTTATTATATTTATATGACACGGGACTTTGAAATATTTTATTATATTATGAGACACGTGATTTCCACCCTCGGTGAAATTTCCATTTTGCCACTAGCCCGAGTTCTTCGGGTTTTGGTCATGACATTACTCAAGGGCGAAAATTTGGGTCACAACAAGACACGAAAATGGAGGATTCATTCAATAAATTAAGCAATTAAAAAGTGCGTTAAATTCATGACATCAAATGAGCATGTTTAAACCCACTTATGATATGGATCCATTTCCTATCCATTTAAGAAAACTTGCCATACTTTCAAAGTATAAATGTATATGTATAATTAGGTAAGAGATTAAGGACAATCAAATCTAAATCTTTTCTTTCATTAGGTAGTATTATATTTATTATAAGTTAAAGATTTATTGGATCTGTTAAAACATTTTAAGTGGGTAGAATTCATGTAAAATTCGTAAACTCGCATTAAGTAGGTTAAACATGTCAATTTGTGTTTATTCCAATTGAAAAACAAAATGGCGTGTTTATTAAACCATGTCACATTATCAATTGTTTTTAATAAATGTCATATTCATGATTGGATGTTTGACAATATTAATTAAAAGGATCGTATCCTTGTTTGCCAAATTTTTGTAATACCCTTACTTTAACAAGACAAGCTACACGAAACACTTACTTTAACAAGACAAGCTACACAAATGATAAACTGCCACCACTACACACAAGCCTAACAAAGTGACGAAAAGCTTTCGCTTGATATTATCATGAAAATTTAAAATAATAATAATAATAAATAAATAAATAAATTAGACCTTACCTTGGGCACAAAAACATTGCCTGTAGTGTTTTGCGCAATACCCTCACTTAATAGAGCGAGAACTGTTGGTTGCAGTTTAGAGGAGTCATCTGGTGGATTTATCTTCTTCCTCCCAATGAAAGCCTCAACCACTGTCATCTAAATATATAAGACAATTTCACCTATCAGGCCTACATATTTAAAAACATTCATAACAATGTGCAAACAACACGAGCAGGATAAAATTACCCTAGTAGAAGCCATGAAATATGAAAAAAAATCACGAGATAGAAATAACATGTGATCCAAAATATAGTGAATTCAATAACATGAAAAGACACAGAATTAATGAACCATAAAGTTAATCTAATAATTTATGCTAAATTTACCACCTTGAAGTTTAAGCAAAACTCACTGCCGTCCCTAAACTATTGGGTATAAAGCAAAGTTCTAAAACGTGCCGCTTAGGGGAGCCGGCAGCCCGGAATGGGCTGCTTTTTCTGTCCATTCCAGCGAAATTTCGTCGCCTAAATCAACAGTTGACCACCATAGAGGGGCGATCAAAGTGGTCAACTCTTGTTGACCGTCTCCGATTTCAAAATTGACACCAAATCCACGTCGGATTTTGTGTCTTCTTACCAATACCTTGCTGAAAACCCTAATTTTTTGAAGAAAAAAAAAAAAAAAAAAACCCTCCTTTGAACCTCAGAAAACTTACCCATCACTCAAATACCATTTTCCAATAATTAATTTATCCTAATTCCACCAAATCTTAACCCTAATTTCAAAAATTCCTAATTTCCAAGGAATTTCTTAGGCGACGCCTGAGCACTGCCTAGGCACCCTAGCACTAAGAAATTCAGCTAGCACTTTTTAGAACCTTGGTATAAAGTGAATTCAGCTAATACCTCAGGGTGAAAACAGTCTGAAACAGATTAAGAATAAACTTGCAGGGTTATTTCGTTTAGGCTATGATTTATCATATATCAATATGAAACTATAATATTATTGTATAGGCAAAGGCCCAAATTCTAATTTTGACCCTTAAACTAACAATAAAAATCATTCTTATCCAAAATCATAATTCTTTTTTACTAAATCTTAGGGTTGGCAGCCTCATCAATATTCTACAGCCTTCCTACCTAGTGTAAAACCCACCTCATTCAACGTCAATGTCCCAGTCTTATCACTGCAAATTGTTGTTGCAGAACCCATGGTTTCACAGGCTGAAAGCCTACGCACCTGAACATATTACTGTTGTTAGATGAAGAAGTGATAGAAACTAGATCTTGAATCAGAAGCAATTTTAAAAGAAAAAAGTTGCAAGACAAAACAAAAAAATGATACTTGCCAGAGCTTTATCTGCCATCATTTTCCGCATTGAGTATGCGAGGCTGTCATAGAATCAAGTGCAAAACAAAAATTAAAATAGATGGAAGACAACAAAATTAGTAGATTGGTATTAATCTCCAATGAACCACAAGGGATGGCTTATACTTACGTCAAGGTAACAGCTAAAGGAAGACCTTCAGGCACTGCAACAACTACAATGGTAACCTGAATGGCTCTGGAGTTAGTCTAGAACTAATTATTACATGAACATAGAAACTATCCAGGACTACACTTACAGCAATTGTAACAATTTTAATGACGTCATCTACTGCATCACTAACGCTAGTTTTGCCACTGACAAATGCGGGCCTTCCATCTTCCTTTGTTGTATGCCCAGTAAAGTATCTAAGAGTTGCACATATTGCAATAGGTAAGATGGAATGCAACTCTAGCAACAGAACAGCAACTACATAATCAACCTCAACTTACCTCACTAAGAGGACGGCAAGTACCAAAAGTGCTACAGCAAGGCCAACTATACCTATGAAAGTTGCAACTCCATTCAATCGTACCTGTCAAATTCACAAAGTGTCTGAAAATAGCCACAAAGTGTCACAACTCACGAAATACGTACTAATAAAGAAAAATAAGTGAGATGAACCTGCAATGGAGTTTCTTCACCATTATCTTCTGAGATACTTGCCATCAATAATCCCCACTCAGTATTGATCCCAACACCAGTTACCTATAAACCATTCAAATACGATGAATACTTATATCTTAAAGTGCAAAAAGTGTAAACTAGCACCAGCCAGGCCATGGAGGAAAGGCGACAGTAAATAAGAAAAAAAATTAATAAAGAACAAGAAGACTCCATGAATATGGAAATTTTAGTGTAATCAAGGAAACTCTCTAGCTACCCAAAAAAGATTCAGTTTTAGGAAAGTATGTAGAATAGACACCTCATACTAATGAAAGGATTTTTACTGACTAGTCATATGTTTGTTACAGCATATTTTTCCCCTAGGTCAACTACAAATTTATACCATCTGATAGAGAAAGGAAACTTGACTAAATGGTTAATGCAACAGATAAATAACAAGAACGCACATGGTGCTGCAGACAAATACGAATTGACTACAAAGTCATAAACCTGTCTACCCAGTTTAGCAAACAAAACATCATCGACACAATGCTATGAAATCGAACAAAATCATGCCTCCACTCAATAACCAGTCCGTAACAATATTCTATTATCACTTCAGCAAGCAATAGATAGAACAAAGTACATGACCATACACGAAGTTATACGCTAATGAAAAATAGCTTCACTAAATCAAGCGGGATTAGGCAAAAGAAAATAACATTAAATATATTACCAGCATGGTACCAACACCATCAGCTACTTTGCAGCCAGACATCAGAAAAGGTGATTTATGATCCTTGTGAACCTACAAAATATACTGTGCTTAAGAACATTAAGATAAAACATAGGGAGCTTACTGTGCAAACAGGTATGATCAACTCACAATCTTGCTTTCACCAGTCATACTAGATTCATCGATGGAAAGAGAATGACCAGTAACCAGGACTCCATCAGCTGGCACCTATGCATAGTAGTTTAATCGGTTATACATAAAACTTTAATTGCTACTGAAGAACAAGATGTGCTAAAATACACCAACTTAATTGCTCCTGAAGAACAAGACTAGTGCTAAAGTACACCAACCTGATCACCAATTCTGAGAGGTATAATATCACCAACAACCACATCAAATATTGAAATCTTCACTGCTTTACCACCCCTCATGACCTGCAGAGATTTTCCAATTACTTAATTGACTAATAAGCCGAAAACTAGAAGAGGAAAGAAAACAAAACAAAAATGTTTGAGCACACACCTCAAGTTGTATATTTCGTTTTTCCTTGTTAAGATTTTGAAACTGAAGAGATTGACGATAATCACTAATTGCTAGTGAACACGTAAAAAAGGAATAAAAAATAATTAGCGGTGGAAAAGGAACATGTTGCTTCTTAGAGGAGCCTATAATGAGCAAATAAATTGTTTGAAATTTAGGCTAGAAATGGTAAGATTGAAATGGCATTAGATTCACGCATACCCAATTCTCCAAATTAGGAAATAATTTTCATTAATATTATCAACCCCAAATCAAAAATATAATCTGTTATAACATAAACTATTTTGGCTTCCTTATGTAAACGATTAAGCACTTAGCTCAATCAATAACTTAACATAGTACCAAAGCTGACATGACGACATGGACTTGTGTTTGAATCCCCTCATTGTTAATTAATTAAACTATAATAAGTTAATAACTCATTCTTCTGTTTTTATTCAAGGTTGTGGTGGTTCTGTTTCGTTCATGTGCAAGTGCACGGGAGAGGGAGTGGCAGAACTTAAATAATATTGTTGGTTCCTTGCCTTAGAATCTTGATTAGGTCAAGAGGTAACCTAACAAATATCATATTCAAACTTATTATAGGTGTTATCTTGAAAAGAAGTCTAATACCAAAGCTAACCAATTTATAATTCAAAAACAAAAGCCAGCATTTAAAAGCAACATCCCCTTTTGCATTAAAGGTTCAGCTGAGAACTCATTAAAAAGGAGGTTTACATGATGACAAAATAGATCTCCAGCTCTAACCAGCACATTTTAATCCATCTAAAATTATCATCACATATTAAACACCAGCAAATCATGATAAAATCGTTGAAGCCTGTTCCCAATGTCAATAGCTTAAACGTATGAGTTCTTTGACATAACAATTGCATCAGAATTCAGAACTACATATGTTCCCTACTTTCATTAGTTTTATTCAAAACTTGAGAGGCAATCATGCAGAAATAATTCCATTTTTTATCATATTTATAACCAGTAATTATGTTTGATATTTACTTATTTTATTTAGTTAGTAATTTTTCTGAAACAAATAAATAAGCAAGTTGGAGAAAACCTCTTATAGTTAGAACAAGATTATGAAGGCAAACCAAGTCTACTTGCAAGTGTTTTGTATGATACAAGTGGCTTACTAAAACATTGTTTGCTTGAGCACCAGGAATTGTTCCTCAAGCGTCAGTAAACTGATGCGCTTACTAGAGACTTGTTGCGCAAGGAATGAATTGTTGCTCAACCAACAATATATTGCTGGACCCAGACAAATACAATTTTTGGTGTTTTCACACTAAAAAAAAAAAAGTTTGATGGGTTGAGTAGGATTCCTAAACTATAAGGGGTGATTGGGAATCACTTTTTTGTTGGGTTAAGAATAGGAAAGATTGGGAATCACTTTTTTGTTGGGTTAAGAATAGGAAAGACTTCCTAAAATACCATACTATTTCACTTTTCACCATGTTGTCCAATTTTCTTGAACTAAAGTTGAATTTGAAATCAAGTTTAATTGCATAATTTTTTTAGATGAAACATTAAGCTCCGATTAAATCTTTTCCTAGTCATTTATGGCTCTGATTTCATATGTTAGTTGAACTGATCATTGATAATTTACTATTGATATTAAGAGTATTTTTTATTAGCTAATGATTAGCTGTCCAAAGGTTAATGTAATTTTTTTTTATTTTACTATTTTTTTCCCATTGAATTGGATATATAGGATGCTTAGGATTTACAGTATTAAATTAAAAGAACTGAATGAGATTCTTGATTTTGAGCTTCAATCTAAAGATCTTGAGATGATAGTAGACTAATTTATTATCTATAAGGGTTATTTACGTTTTACTACTAAAGTTATGATGAAATAACAATAGGATACTATGAATATTAACATATTACACTTTACTACTAAACTTATATAAAATTTTACATTTTACTACTTTTCCATCTAAACCGTTAGTTGACCGTCAATTAAACTTTAAAAAGACTGTTTTATCCACAAAATAAAATAAAAGTGAAAATTACAATTATACTCTTTAAAAACATATCTAAATCTTATATATAACAATAAAAGAGATGCAATCAACAATCACATTTATAAAAATATTTTAGTCTCTAAACTGTCCATAAAACCCAACAAAATAAAGAATTTAATTTACTAAAATAATTTGCAGTGAAGGGGAACTATAAAGACAATGAGTAATCGTATTGTCAATATCTTTTTTAGTTTTTTTTTTTTTTTTTTGTTCTCCTTTCGTAATGAAAAAATTACCCTTAAATTTTTTTAGAATATTTATCATTTATAATAATTTGCGGGTTAAGACTACGGACGGTCAACTAACGGTTTGGATGGAAAAGTAATAAAATGTTAAATTTTATATAAGTTTAGTAGTAAAATGTAATATGTTAATATTCATAGTACCCAATTGTTATTTTATCATAACTTCAGTAGTAAAACGTAAATAACCGTATATGTAAAGTATTTTGTTAAATATTAGGGGATTCTAAAATAAAAGTATCCGTTATTCCATTGAACTCCCAATTTATTCGAATAAATTATCTTTCAGTTGCATATTTAGTTTAATATTCTTTTATTAAATACAGTTTTCATGAACAAGGTCGAGATAAATTAATTTGGAATCGGGTAAGGCATTTTGACAATTTAGCAATCCTAGTTTGACCTCATTACCACCAATCTATACTCAAAAAAAAAAAAATCATGGGCTTGCAAGTTATTTGGATTTTGAAAATGGATACCATAAACAAGGTAAGTGACAGTCAAATTCAATACCTGTAACAATTATAACGAGAAAAACAGCAAAGGCAATACTCGCCCCATCGTACCACCCTTCCTGCACTCCCTGGGATGAAAATCAAGAAATACAAGGGAACAAATGTGAGTTCAAGAATAAAGAGCAAATAAATAAATAAAGCAACAAAAAAATTAGTAAATGTGTGTGTGTGTGGTGGGGGTGGGGAATATTTTAACTTAAATTGATACATTTTTTAATTGATCTCATCCAATCAAATGGTAAGCAGCATTTTTAATGTTCCCTGGCTCATTTAAATAATACATCCCTAACATATATAGAAGTTCACAGTTTACAAAATGTTGATTTAAGCAGTACAACATTATGCAAAACATTGTATTTCTAAAATCCTCCGAGGAGTGGACGTCCACACTAGAGAAGGACTATATATAAGAATAAGAAATGCAAAAGAGGGGTGGAAATCAAACAAAAAAGAATTAACATTCATCATCACGGTATTAATATCGAAAATTCAAAAGGCTTTTTACAGTCTTATTTGAAAGAGTATAAAAATGATTTATGAACTGACAAATCAACAACACCATTTAATTATATTGACTCACCCCAAAAGGATATTTAAAAGCCAAATCAATGCATTTTCTCTACGATGCCAACATTAGAGATTGCCAAAAAAAAAAAAAACTTCCCTTCATGAAAAACAACCTTATGAATGTCTTCACAATAATAAAAAGCAAACATGACATGATAAAAAGTAATCTAAATCCAACTACCAATATAATATAAGAATCATATTGTACCAATAGGGCTCTTCTGTCCAGTATTACATGCAAATAAATGTCATGATAAGAAGAACTAGAATACCTCTGTCTTTATTCCAAGTGCCAATGAAGCTACAGCAGCTACAATCAAGATGATAAGGGTTAAATCTTGCCAAGCCTCCCAAAGAAAATTCTGTAAGAGAAGGCACAAGAATGAATAGCAGGAAGCAGTATAAACCTTGCAGAAAATAGCAATGGATAAGAAGAACAAGAATGTTATATCAAACAATACCAAGAAACTACGTCCTTTCTTCAAAGGATAAGTATTTGACCCAAAGGAATTCCTTCTCTTTGACAAATCAGTATCATCACAACTAATTCCCTTCTCTAAGTTTGTTTTCAACAAACCTGATAACCCTTTAACCTGATAGAGGAAATGACCAAGCATTATGTAAACTAAATATATCGAACAACATGATGGGAAACAAGAAATAATCCATTCATAATTGACTCACCCCACCATATTGCTCTAGTGCCGAAAAGTTATGATCCCTGGTCACTGAAGAAAGTTGTTCAAGTCCAATACCATAATCACCAGTAGTTGAAGGCTTAACTAGTATACCTAACATCAGACAAGTAGTAAATAAATAAGTAATTAATTTACTTATACAGCATTTGCGAGAAGATTCAATTATAGAATGATGAATTCTTTCCGCTTCACCGAATATAATGACAAAGACAGACATAAAAAAAATTGTAAGGCATGCATGCATGAAAATCATTATTATAGGCTAACTGAAAATTAAAAAGCCATCACGTGCATGTTGTTCAAGTAGTTGCTCTTTTATGCCAGTGATCTTCAAATACAATAGAAGGATGGCCCAGCACACGAGGCCTCCCACACTGGGCTTTGGGAAGATTCAATCTATGCAGCCTTCCCTTACTTTTCACAAAGAAACCGTTTCGGCGACTCTTCAATCTATGCAGCCTTCCCTTACTTTTCACAAAAAAAAACCGTTTCGGTGACTCGAACCTATGACCTCCAAGTCACAATAGAATAACCATATCATTATACCAAGGCTCACTCTCTTCAAAAACAATATTAAAAAAAAAAAAAAAATGATACTAGTGACCAAACCTAACCTAACAAAAGCCTTTTTCCACTTGGTGGGGTCGGCTAAATAAATCATTTAATGCAAAAATTTGATACTGGTAACAAACAAATATAATTATTAAGTTACCACAAGACCAGTGTTATCAAGAGCTCCAGAACCTAGGCGCAAACTTTTGTTGAATCCTAGGCACGCCTAGGCTCACAAGGTGTGTGCCCAAAGCACCCGAGGCATAAGAAACTTGTTTCTTTTATATATATGCTAATAAAAATTTTAAGATTACATAAATACTTTTCACCTCATACATAAAATTTTAATTAATAAAAATCTAAGATTAATCCAAAGTCCAGATCCAAAATCAATAACAGCGAAGGTTGAATGCGCTGGCATTGGAGGCGGGTGGTAGCGTGTTGTCGTTGTCATTGAAGAGAGTAGAATAATGAAGAGGCAACTAGGGTTTTGAAATTTAGGGTTTGTTGTATTGATTTTGGGTTTAAATTGAGCTGAAATTTAGGTTTTTTGGGTTAAAAATCCAAGAGCGCCCAAGCCAGGTCTTGCGCCTTGTGTAAGAACACCTAGTGGCAAGACATATGTTGGGAACAGCATAAATCAAGCCATATATTTGTGTATATTTGTAATTAGGAATAGGTTAATGGATTCCTTATTTAGCAAATCCTTATGTAATTGCCAGATTTTAGTCTTGTAATTAGCCTACAAAATTCTATATAATGAAAGGAACTCTCACCATGAGAGGCATCCACTGCAATTCAGACACCTAGGAGATCGTGCCTTGTCTGGTATTGAAAAAACCCAACAATGCGCTTCCTAAATATTCTTAGTCGTGGAATTAGTAAGAATAAGGAAATTGATAATCCGGAGAGACTAGCTTACGTTATGACTATTCAATTAGGAAGTGGCATAGCTGATCTCATAATCTACGATTAAAGTCTATTTACTTAGTAGAACACATGGATGTTTATTAGTTGAACAAGTACATTGAATTTACTCAAAGAGAATCCATATGGAGTGTTTATCCCACGTGTCTATTAAATATCTATAGTAACAATTGAATGACTAATCCTTAGAATTGAGATCTCTATAGTATCTTGTAGGTAGATTATGAATGCTTCGACTCTAACTTAATCCTAAGGGACTATGCATGATGAAGAGATTGGGCAACATGAAAAGCATGCGAAGGTTATGAGTGATCAACAAAAGATTCACCACTCTTGATAACTTAAATTATGAGAAGATATCTCAAGAACAACCAACAACAGTAGATGTTTTCAAGAGAAGCTAAAAAGTCGTCTTGTAAGGAGAAATCAAGATTTCACGTCTTGGTTGAAGGTTTCATTAAGGTACATAAACCCTAACTCATACTTGTAGGTATGCATGTTAGTAGCATAAACCATGGTGATAATAAAGTGATCTTGTGGTTGGGTAAATAAGAATATTTTAATTTCCTTCCGCTACGTATGACGTGGTTTTCTAACAAAAGCAAGATTGTAGTTCGTCTATATGCTGTTAAAGGTGCCGACAAAGCTGCAGTTGGGCAGATTTTTTAAACAACCGCTTAACGTCTACAGATTGCACTTGGTCAGCATTTAGGTATTTTAAATTATATCTCTATATAATAGATAAATTATGCATATTTGACTGTTAAGTCCACTCTTTGACTGGTCAAAGACAGCACTTGGGTGGATGGAACTACCAAAACACATCGCACAGCCTATCTCCTTTGACAGCATAGGTTTTTCCTAAGCTCATCATGGCATGTCTGCAGTCATATTGATCGACAACTGTACATAATTTTAGTCTACAGAAGGAACACTGTGAAACATAACCTCTTCTAGGCTACCAAGGTTAATCAAATAAAATCATGCATGGAATATGTTGAAATTCATTGGGCAGAACCATAATTAGCCCACTGAACTCTTATCCAACATCTTAATAGCCCACCGAACTTTTATTTTCACCCATTAGCCCACTGAACTTTTAAAAACGGTGTAACAAACCCATTCAGTGTAACGCCGTTCCGTTTACCGTCCATGTCAGATTTTTCCGTTTGGATTTGATGACGTGGCAGCCAACAGTGCAAATGCTAAATATAACAGAACACATATTTGACCCCCTGAACTTTTATAATACATCTCATTAGATAACTACATAAATCATCATCAACACAATCATGTCTTGAAAAAATTACAAATGGTCTATTTAATTTCATTTGAACATTAATCAACACTACTAAAAAAATAAATTTTCAATATTAAAAAAATAATAGTAAAACACAATCATATCTAATTTTTAATAAATAATTTTAGAATAAAGGTGACGCAACATATTAAATGGTCAATAACAACACAGAAAGGCGAAAAAGAAACAGAATATTGAAACGAAGAATACAAAATAATAGACTTAGATTAACCAATAGTACCTAGAATAATGATATTTGTTGATAATTTAAGTACCATAAATTTGTGTTTAATATGTTGCGTCACCTTTATTTTAAAATTATTTATTAAAAATTAGATATGATTGTGTTTTACTATTATTTTTTTAATATTGAAATTTTTTTTTTTAGTAGTGTTGATTAATGTTCATGAAATTAAATAGACCATTTGTAATTTTTTCAAGATATGATTGTGTTGATGATGGTTTATGTAGTTATAAAGAGTTTTTAACATCATTTTTTAGAGTTATGTAGGCTTATAGGTAAAATATTAAAGTTCAGAGGGCTAATGGGATATATTATAAAAGTTCAGGGGGTCAAATATATGTTCTGTTATATTTGGCATTTGCACTGTTGGCTGCCACGTCATCAACTCCAAACGGAAAAATCTGACGTGAACGATAAACGGAACGGCGTTACACTGAATGGGTTTGTTACACCGTTTTTAAAAGTTCAGTGGACTAATGGGTGAAAATAAAAGTTCGATGGGCTATTGAGATGTCGGATAAAAGTTCAGTGGGCTAATTATGGGTTCTGCCAAATTCATTGGCTAAACTTAACTCAAAATCTAGCTTTTGGGTTGAGTTAGGCCCATGAATTTCAACATGATATCAAAGCCAAAATCATGCACAAGTGGGCCCACGCTATCTACCCACGTGACACGAACCGGGAAAAATAATGCTTGCACGTGAGGGAGAGAGTTGAAGAAAATATCACATATGCCATGTTGAAATTCATTGAGCCTAACTCAACCTAAAAGCTAATCTCATGCACGAGTGGGCCCACACTATCTACCCACGTGACAAAGACTAGCCAAAAGACCAACCTGCACGTGAGGGGAATGTTGAGAAAAATATCACACATCAGCTGAAAAGTGATTATGGATTAAGAATATAAGGTAAAGACAACTCTCAAATCTCAAGCTAGCTCTTTGGGTCATTAGGCCCAGGAATTTCAATAGAAATCATCAAGATAACTATAAATGCGATTTTGCAGCAGAGAGAATGATAAGGAAAAATTATCCATTCCTTCATGAACATAAAAAATGTCGAAATGAATTGTAATTCTCATGAAAATAAAATCGTTAATTCACATCATAGTAATCGTCTCAATGAACAAGAATTGGCAATGGAACAATTTATTGCACCCTTGAAAAAGAATATTTCACAATCATATATGTAGAAACTTCATATGAAGGATATTTCCTAAAGAGTGACATACCAATTTGCTTTTCCCCTGCCAATTTGAAAAGAACGGCTGCCTGATACAATGTCAAAAATAATAAATCAATTAGTATCATAAACAAATTTTTTATTCACATAAATGTAAAGTAATTAGATAAGAGCATTACTCGTATGACTTGGGCATGGGCTCTAATCATCCTTCTTCTCTTTTCTTTCTCTTCTTCCCTTTTCAAGTCCAAAGTATATCGAAAGCGGCGAGAAGCATTTAGCACAAGTGATGCTTGCTAAAGGGGAAAAATACTTTAGTACAAACTCCAAAAGACATACAAAAACATTATCTTTAGTCCCATTAATATATTAAAAAAGGTAATACAAGCGTACAAGGAATAAATACAAATTTGATTAACACAAAATAACCCAATGGTAAATAAAATTAGTAATGCATTGAAGCTTTGCAATCAGCTTCATCTATATAAAGGAAACTTCTGAAGACTGTATAATAAACAAAGGGTATAAAACTGTCAAAACCCAATGAATAAGCATTAAGTTTTTTATCCACCCATTTCAAAAGGTAAATAAGGTAAAACCATATAAAATAATACTAGCTTAAGTAATAACCTTATCGTGATAATATAAGGTTCCAATCTTGACGTTGTCAAGGAAAAGTAAAAAACCTTCTAATTCATTGTTCTAAAACGAGGCACCTAGCGCCACCTAAGCACCGCGTTTAAGCTACATGTGGTGTCGTCTAGTCGCGTTTTTCAAAATTAACCCTGAATTGACGCTGTCTTCTGACTTCTCTTACCATTTTAAAACCTTATCAGACTTGCGGCAAATTATGTAGTAAGGCTAAAACCTTATACATCAATGATATCCAAAGGATCTACACTATTGTTTCTAAGATGTTTTATTTGAATCAATGGGATATGGATATGTCTGAGTATATTGGCAGGATAGAATTATTGCGGGAGGAATTTAACTCTATCCTACCGATTACTACCATTGTTGCTAACCAGGAACGATAAAGAGAATAATTTTTCATAGTGTTGATGTTAATTGGGATACAATCTGAGCTTCAGCCAATTCATTACCAGATACTAGCCAACACTGCATTCCATCTCTAGAGAATATTTTTGCTTGCCTCCTTCGAGTCTCATCTACAACTACCATTGACTCTGAATCTCATTCAGCAGAGACTTCCATATTAGCCACTCAATGAAGCTACAGAGGTGGTCAGGGTAATAACCAAAATCGCAGTGAGCGTCTGAAGTGTACCTACTGTTATAAGGTTGGCCACTCCCGAAAACATTGCTATCAGCTCCATGGAAAACTACTTATACTATTACTGTTATGTTGGCTCGGATTGACAATCTTGCATCCTCTGACTCTTCAGAACGGCCATCTCAGCATGTCAATTTACCTGGAGCTAATTATGCAGCTTTTCTCCCGTATTAGGCCTCTCAACCGTCATCGTCTACCTTCGTTGCTCACACTGGTAATTATGTTGCTTGCATCACTCAATCCTCTCTCTTAGCCCCATGAGATCCTTGATCCAGGAGCCTCAAAATATATATGGTAATCCACATTTTTTCTCCTCTTTAACTAGTTATAATTCTCTACCTATAATTATACCTGCTAATGGTTTAAAACAGTAGCTAAAGGCATAGGACAAGCTTCTCTTGTTCCTTCATTAACTTTAAAATATGTCATGTATATACCGAGTTGCCCTTTCAATCTTGTCTTCATCAGTAAGCTCACTGAAGATTTTAATTATTCAATCAGCTTTCTTAATAATTTTGTTGTAGTGGAGGACTAGGGTACAAGACGGATGATTGGTATAAGATGCGAGTCACAAGGCCTCTATCACCTTACAAAGTCGATGTCTTTGGTCCCTTGCGCTTCTACGGAATCTGCTTAAGTCATCCATAATCCTTTGGTTTACTCCAGTCTCTCCAAACTCCGTAAGTTAGTTCTACAGCTTTCTATTTTATCTTCATTTAATTGTGAGTCATGTCAACTTGGAAAACAAACTCGTACTAGATTTCTCAAGTCAGTCAAGTGTGTCAATAATCAAGCTATGTCCCCATTTGAGTTAATTCATTCTGATGATTACGGCCCGTGCCCGTGTCGTGTCAACTCTGTGAAGGACTTTCAATATTTTGTGACACTTCTTGATGACCATTCTCAAAACACTTGGGTATTCTTAATGAAATATATTTATAAGTTATTTTCTATCTTTCAAAAGTTTTATGTTGAGATTAAAACTCAATTCGGTGTTCCTATCCATTTGTTACATAGTGATAATACTCAGGAATATTTTTTGCTCCTTTTACAACCCTTATGTCATCCCTTATTATTCTCCATGAGTCACCATAAGCCTATACACCACTTCAAAATGATGAACTGAACGTAAAAACAGACATCTCATTGAGAACAGCTCGTACTTTGTTAATCCATAATAATATGTTGCTTCATTTATAGGGGACGTTCTCACTACTTGTTGCCTAATTAATTGCATGCCTTCCTCTGTTTTACAGAACCAAGATCCCAACTCCAATTTGTTTCCAACTCAACATTTTATCCTATGCCACTTCACATATTCAGTTGTATCTGCTTTGTCCTTAACACCCAAAGCCAAGATAAACTCTGTGCTAAGTCTACCAAATGTATATTCTTGGATTATTCCCGACTTCAAAAAAGTACCGTTGTTATTCTCCAGACGCTAACCGTTACATCATTTCCACTGACGTCCTCTTCTTCAAGTCCTCTCCCTTCTTCTCTCCTGATTCACCGATCTTTGCCACCCCTCTCGAGGTCCTTCCTGTTTCGTTCTTCAGTCTCCAACTAAGACCGTGCAATCATCATGTCCTCTTCAGCACTACCATCGTCGTCCTCGCCCTCCACCTTCCACAAGCCTCGACACCGTAGCTACGGACTCACACCTTGTTCCAATTCCTACCTATATTGTGGATCTTCCTGTGCATACAAGTCCTATTACCACCAGCAAAGGTATTCGTTCCATTTGTAATCCTCATCTCATTTATATCTTTTTAAGTTATCATCATTTGTATGCTCTATATTATGCTTTTATCTCCACTTTGTTTTTTGTTTCTATTCCTAGAAAGATCAGTAAGGCATTATCATATCCAGGGTGGAAGCAGGCAATAGTTGATTAAATGACTGCCTTACACTCTAGTAGCACTTGGGATTTGATTCCTTCACCTCCCGGCAAATCTATAGTTGGTTGTCGATGGGTTTATACTATCAAGGTTGGTCTTTATAAGCAAATTGATCGTCTTAAGACTCGTCTAGTTCACAAGGGCTATACACAAATATTTGGTCTAGACTACGGTGACACGTTTTCTCTTATGGCGAATTGTTTTTGTCCGACTGTTTCTCTCCATGGTTGCTATACGTCATTGGCCCCTTTACAGTTGGATATCAAGAATGCATTTCTCTATAGCGACCTTCAGAAGGAAGTCTATATGGAGCAACCAGCAGGATTTGTTGCTCAAGGAGTCGGGGAGAGTATGATTTGGTATGTAGGCTTCGTTGATCTCTGTACGGTTTAAAACAGTCTCTCTTGCTTGGTTTGGGAAATTTCGTGGTGTTGTTCAAGACTTTGGCCTGACTCATTGCGAAGCTAATCATTCTATTTTCTATCACCATTCAAATGGCACATGCATCTACTTAGTGGTTCATGTGGATGATATAGTCATTACTGGAAGTGATCAAGAGGATATTTGGCAGCTAAAAACACACCTATTTAATCATTTTCAGACTAAGGATTGGGGACGACTCAAGTATCTTGGCATAGAGGTACCTCAGTCTAATACTAGTGTACATTTCCCAAAGAAAATATGTCTTAGATATTCTTTAAGAAACTGGTATGTTAGATTGCAGACCTGTTGATACGCCTATGGATGCAAATGTTAAGCTCTTACCAAAAGAGGGGTAGCCATTGGAAAATCTTGAAGGATACAGAAAATTAGTCAGAAAGCCATTGGATGACCCTGAACGATACAGAAGACCAGTTGGGAAGTGTGGCTAGTCAGTTTATACAAATTCCTTGTGAAAGTCAATAAGATGTTAAACGCATTCTTAAATATATATAAAGGGCACCAATCCAAGAACTGCTATATGAAGACAAGAAACATATTCAGGTAATAGAGTTTCCGATGCAATTGGGCAAGCTCTCCTTCAAATAGACGTTCGACTACAGGATATTGTGTTCTGATTGGAGATAAACCAATATCTTGAAATAGTAAGAAGCAAGTTGTCGTTGCCAGGTCTAGTGCAAAAGTAGAATATCGAGTTATGTCCTCAGCAATATGTGAGCTGATATGGTTAAAACAGTTGTTGCAAGAATTAAAGTTAGGAGGTGGGATGCAAATGAAGCTAATTTGGGACAATTATGAAGCACTGCATATCGCATCTAATCTCGTGTTTCATAAAAAGACCAAACACATAGAATTGGACTGCCACTTTATCAGGGAGAAAATTTTGCTTGGATGTAACACTACTAGTTTTATCAACTCAGAAGGCCAATTAGTAGATATCTTTACTAAATCTCTTCAAGGTCCCTGTACTGATTTCATATGTAACAAGCTTGATGTATATAATTTTGTTTGGATGTAACACTACTAGTTTTATCAACTCAGAAGGCCAATTAGTAGATATCTTTACTAAATCTCTTCAAGGTCCCTGTACTGATTTCATATGTAACAAGCTTGATGTATATAATTTGTATGCTCCAGCATGATGGGAGTGTTAGAATTAGGAAATGTTAGAATTAGCAATATATTGATTGTGTAATTATTGTAATAATTAGTCTCCTTTCTTAGGTAATCTCAAGGCTATATATAGCCTATTTTTGTAATATTTGAATCATTCAATGCAAAGAGGATTTCCTCTACTTTAACAATAATGATGGTAGAGAGCACCATAATCTGTGATTTCAGCGCATAAACCTATCAACAAATATATCATAAATAATTGGATCGAATGATGACATATGTACTCATTGTTGTCTTCTCGTAAACTTTCCTTCTAAAACACATTAAATAATGACCATAATCTAATTAAGTCAATTAACCTATGGCGCAAAGTGAGAAATCATTTGAAACTTTAGACTCTGTGTTCAAGATGGAAATCAAAGACCAAGGACGGGGCTTATTGCTTCATCCTACCAAACAACCAAGATTCATAAGAAATCTCCATCAAGTAATGAATAACAATCAAATGACAATTGATCCAGAATGTACTCCCTATCGGATTTATAGCTAACCAACAATAGTCTTTGATTCATTAATAACATGACACCTCACATCATATGGAGCCTTTCCATTTTCAAAGACTTTTCTCAAGCCCTATTCACTATCTACAACTATTGTCTATTCAATGTCCCTTGATGTTATTTACTTCTTCCAAGATAAATGAATTCTAAGATAAGCCAATAACTTCATCCAAGAACTCAAAAGAAAGTAAACAACGCACTGAAGGAGGATACCATGCTTGTTTCTTATCGGACAACAATTACTTTTAATTATTCATCCCAGGAACACACATAAAGCAGTCAAGTACATCAATCACATAAGCAGTGATGGAACCACATATAGGTGAACGGGGACGACTTTTTGTGAAAATTTGTTAATGAAATTATTTTGCTTTGCCCTCACTAAAATGAAGAATATCTACAACTTTTTATGAAAATCAAATTTTACCTCCACTGAATTAAAATTTTGGCTATGCCACTACACATAAGGAAACTCGTTATCATCTTCACCTCGGCTTCCCAATATCCTTTCAATTCATTTCAATGCCAATCACTTGAATATTTCCTCTGTCTATCACATACAACTCGACCACGCAATTTCTTATACTGTCACCAATTTTGCCATTCGATTCAATTGTTCATAATTCAAAAACTAGAGATTTTCTATAATGATCAACAGTCACCACACAAGAAGTGCTATAAAGAATAGAGCCGACTCTGAAGGATAGGCAATCTAGACTATGGCCTAGGACCCCCACTTATAAAAAAAAATTAGGAGAAAAATTTGTGGCGTAGGCCTTAAATCATTTCAAATATTGTTATTAATTAATAACATTAAAATTAACTTAGAATCCATTTTTAGGGACTTGCGTAGGTGTTGGTTATATGCCCTAGATTCAATTGGGACAAACATATAATTTTATATTATTGCATTGATTAATAAAATTGGCAGTTTATTTATATGTATTGTCTGTATATGATTTTGACTACTTGTAAAATAAAATCCTTAGAATCACGATTAAAGGAATTAATTAAGTTTAATTTATGAGATCCAATCATTCTTAAATGGTCTCGATCGTAAGATTATCAACACTAGCACATTGATAAATCCAGTTTAGATCACCATATGTTATGTCTGCTTCCTTGTCGAAGGAAGGTAGCTGATCTCATAAGCTACTAGTGAGGGTGTTCACTTAGTCTAACATATAGATGTTTGTTGGAGATCAAGTACAACAAACTGACCCGCTTGAGAACCCATATGGAGTGTTATCCACATGTCTATGGGATTTCTCTTTGTTACGATAGTATTAATAATCCTTAGAATTGAGGTCTCCATGGTATCTTGTATGTGGATCATATATGCTTTGACATTACACCACCGTAATCCATAGCGAGATTGCGCATAGGGTCATGATTGGGCAATATGAAAAGCATACGAAGGTAGTGAGGGATCAATAAAGGATTCACCGCTTTGGATAACATAGAGTCGATATCCCAAGATGCGCGATTTGACATAAGTGATAATATAAGTCCATGGTCATGGTGAATTCTGAAATGAGTTTCAAAAACTCTATATATATATATATATATATATATTATCAGCTTAAGTCAATGTTCTAATAGTCATGATTTAATAGAGTATACATTTTTCATGCTCTATAATCATTGGCGGGATATGTATGAGGTGAAAGGAATGAATCATATGGTAATCGTATACGGAATAGATTTCACTAAATTTAGTATTTTTTCTTGATTGGGGTTCTAGATGCATTGCTAGATGCCGCTCTTGATCTATGGAAATTTGTTTCTTAATTAAGGAGTTAATTGAGGATAAATTAATTAGATTAATTTATCTAGACTTATAAAGTCTATAACTATCTCCATTGCCAACATATGAAATAATCTAATGGGTCACACATTTTAAAGTATTGAGGAGTTGATGATAAATTATGTAGAATTAAGTTTTATGACTTAAATGTTAAGTTTTTAAACACTTGGGCAAATTCGTAATTTCAGAAATTATGGATAAAAATGAAATTCTGTAAATTTTTGGGCCAAAGTGCAAATCTGTAAATTAGGGACTACTTTGTAATTTCTAAAAGTGTAGGAGCTGAAATGTACTTAGACAAAGTGTTTGTATTAAATTATAATTTCAAGTTTATACTTTATAGTATCCTAATTTGATTAGGATTGATAAATTTTATTTAATTAATTTAATAAAAAAAAAGGAAAGTAATTGTTTTATTTAGGGTGGATTAGGATTCCTATTTTAATAGGATTAAATCTTATCCCTATCTAAATAATCCTAATTTGATTGGGATTAAAACAACTCAATGCTAAAATCTATAAATACCCTTATTGTGCTAGCCATTCATGTAAGAACAACTTTGGTGAGAAACTTGGCAAAAACGAGAGCTTGGTGAGAGAGAAATAAATTTGATTTATTTCAAAAGGAATTTTCTTTTAATAAAAAGTAAAATTCTTTATATTCCCAAAATTCCATAAAGCCTAAAACAAGTTTATTTTCTAAAGTTAGCACTAGAGAAAAGACACTTACGTAATATTGGATTTGAGAAATCCAAAATCCTTAACTCTCTGCTTGGTGTGGATACCATTAGAGGCCAAACGTGTGGGTGGCTATTATACGAGGAGCGATTCGAGGATTGCTCAAGGACTTAAGGTAAGTTCTTTATTTATGGTTTCAAATATAAATAATATCATGAAGCATGAAAATTAATAAAGCTCTTGAATTGAAAATTTAAGCTTAAAATTGAAGAATTTTAATTTTCCGGCTAAATTCCCAACAATAGGGCCACCCAAATCTGAAAGCCAGCCATGCTAAAGAAATCAATTGAAATTAACCGTAAACGACAACAAGCCAAATTTGCTAATAAAAAAATAATACTAATTATCCGGATTGTTTTATGGAGCGAAATTTTTTGAACGAATTGCATGCATATTAAAATGAATGGCATTTTGGAAGTATTTACCCTCCATCGCTTGAGAGTCTGGAGGGACTCGTGTTTAGCCTGTGCAATATCAAAAGGATCGGAGGAAACGTCATCGTCCACAACATCGGCACCGTCGTTGGAAGGACCGGCCTCGACGTCACGCGGCGGCAATAATCCATTAAACGACGACGAACTCTTTGAACTCATTGTCGTTTTGTTACTTTGACCAATGTCCGTCACCGTGTCGGTCACCGTCTATCCAACGAAACACAAGACAAAGCGAAAATCTTTATTATAAAAACAAAGTCACAGACGAACGAACGAACCAAGCAAAATTTAAAAATGGGAAAAACAGAGCAAGGAAATAGGGGACTGCGAGAAATCCGGATGATTTTGTTTTGTGTGATCACATCACAGTTTAAAATAACAGAAACTCTACCAGGGTGAAGAATTTGGTTGGCTGTAAAAATTTCAGTTTTTTTTAGCATTTGTTGTTAAGATTATTTTTTCTTTGGGAAAATAAAAAACAAAACTGAGTAGTGGAGAATGACTGAATATGAACGTTCTTTGTCTGGCAATACGAAGTTTCTGCGAAGGTTCCCGAATTTCGTTTCCGTTGAATAATTATTTTATGGACCGGTGTGGGACCGGTGTGGGCATGGCAATAATATCCGGACTGGGTTCGCATGGATCCGGACGATTTGGATTCGGGTAGATTCGGGTTCGGGATTAAAAAATTCGGATTCGGGTGAATTCGGATCCGG
Source organism: Zanthoxylum bungeanum (assembly GCA_019454045.1). Lineage (NCBI taxonomy): Eukaryota > Viridiplantae > Streptophyta > Magnoliopsida > Sapindales > Rutaceae > Zanthoxylum > Zanthoxylum bungeanum. Next base: position 162,328 of record SKCR01003099.1, on the reverse strand, counting down.
ATTCGGATTAGCACGGGTTCGGCCCGGATAGATTCGGGTTCGGAAAAAAAAATATAATAAATTAAAATATAATGAAAAATACAGAATAATATGCATATATATAAAAAAGATATATAATAGAATATAATTAAAAAATATAAAAGAATTGAAATAAAACTAATAAAATTGATAAAATCCAAATATAATATAAAATAATACAATTAAAAATTAAAAAAAATTAACCCGGATCCAAAATCAGACCCGGGATAACCAAATTTCTTCCGGATCCGGATCCGACGGACCTAGATCCGGATCCAGATTTTGCATCGAGAGCCGTTGGATTAAATCTGAGCTGTTTACCCCCGGATCAAATTAACAAGTCCACTATTATTGCCATGATTTTGGCCTATAAATGCTGTACTCAAATTAGAATGTCGTTTTTTTTCCATGAGACTTTACGTCTTTTCAGAATCAATTTGTTTTTTGAGGAATTTTTATTATTGATCACCCAAATTCAAATAGGAGAAAAAAAATTAAATTGGGCTTCACTTACTCATTATTTTTTTTTAAAATAATAATCTTTATTTAATAATAAAGATGTTAATTCCTAAAAAATTCAAGTTTCATTCAAGTCTAGGCGCACCCTATAAATATTAATTTATTATTTTTAAAAAATATGCATCAATTTATGATTTCAATGACAAATGGTTAGTAAATTGTAGCCCTGGGCATTATCGGATTCGGATCGGATCAAATCGAATCCGAATCCGATCCGATCCGAAATGCTGTGAGATGTTTGATTCGTTCGGATCGAATCCTCTTATCGAACTCGATCCGATCCGATCCGATAATTATCGGATCGGATCGGATTGGTCCGATCCGATCCGAATTCGGTACACATAATCTGATTTTGAGTCAAAAAAATCGAGCGGATCAGATCGGATAAAATGCGATCTGAAATAATTCGAATTTTTTTTATTTAATATGTAACGACGTCGTTTTGCATATTAAATAAAAAAAAAAAAAAATCAAGCGGATCGGATCGGATCGGATAAAATCCGATCCGATCCAATCCAAAATCCATCGAACCGGACCAGCTCAATTCGATCGGATCGGATGGGATGATCTGATGCCCACCCCTAGTAAATTGATTGATGCATCTGCAAATATTTTTCTTCCACGCTTACGCTTAATGTCAATAAAACATAAATCAAAATCATTCAATCAATTAGTTATAGCACGTGCTGGACCTGCAATGTCACTGACCTAATCCCTAATTTTGAAAAAATTATATTATATTTTATTATGAGACCCAATTATTATGAGAGAGATGATATATACACTCGAAACATGATATATTATCTCCTAATTTTGGGCATATATTTGCTGGCTGAATTCCTACTACAGTACTACTACATTACCAAACAAAAAAAAAAAAATTAGTTGTCAATTCAAATAGTCCTACCTCGAAAAAATTTCATGTTTTGTACCAAACTTAATTTTCCACGCCAGAGTTGGGCAAATCATTAGGGGGTCAATATTTGTTAATTTCCACTTCTTCTCCATAATTGATTTGGTATGAAAAATTATTCCCAATCCAATATCGATTTTTGCTTTCGAAAAATTCTTGTCATAAAACCCACATCGATTTTTGATTCTTGATAATTTTTATCTCAAATTTCGAATCGAATTATTCGAAATCTTGAATCTAATCGAAATTCGATATTTTTTAAGTAAAAAATTAGAGCTTAAAATGAAAAAATCATCATAAAATTCCGGCCGAAAATTTTAATCGACACAAATGAAATTTGAATTTACTACTACTACTGTCCATATTCCATACTGAACCAAATTTTCAATCACCGGTGCATAAAATTTTGTATGTATGTTGGAATTTGAAATGTCGGTGAAGGTGAAATTTGGAAAAAAAAATTGAAAAATCTTATCTAAGATATGATTAGTCAGGTAGATCTTTGTAACACCCCGCCGAAAAGCATGACGTAATCGGCAAGATGCAGGAATAATCTATCTCCCTAAACCTCAAAATTAATTAAAAAAAATGGACATAACGCGCCATAAAAATCAGACAATCCTGGAATACAGTCTAGCATCACAACGACCTGTCACAAATAATCTTCAACATCAATACTCACGGGTTTCGTGCCAATAATTTCACTTACCTTTTATTCACATACATATAATAACATGCATTGCACGATTCAAATCATAACTAACAAAACTCCTAGACTTCTTTAACATGTCCCCGAGATTCTAGAGTGGCTAGCTGCAGTGTATGTGATCCGTTGTCTCGAGCATAACTTTTCAAAGCTCGAATAGTTGACCGATCAGGTTGCCAACCTACAAAACTAGTAAACTGTTATGGTGTGAGTTATAAAACTCAATAAGTAACCACGCTCGACCATAAAAGACAAGAATACAATTTAAAAATATTACATATAATTATATATCATATGCATGTAGTTTTTCAGACAGCCATTTATCATATCGAACTAAACTTCGTAGAAACCTAAATCTGCAGTGGTCATTAGAAAATGATCCAGACAAACAAATTTAGAATTTTAATAGAAACACCGCACTTAAACTTATATTGAAAATCTTCCAAACTTTATACGATTATTTACACTCTCAAATATCAAGTCTTCTGAAAGTACTTGCATATATTGATCTAAAAACTAAGTTTATACAATCCAAAAACTCAAACTTTAAACAAAACCGTAACGAGGACTACAAATAATTTCTAAACTAAACTCTTTTATCCCATATCAGTAAAGAAAGTATATTTGAAATATCGTCAAATCAGATTATATATAACATTTCATTTGGTAATAACATATGTATTAACCCTTATAGGGAAAACTTTTGGGACGTTTTATATCCAAGTTATATACTATTACATATACGAATTCAGAAACATGGCTTATACATAATCTCAAATTCTTTACTTAATAGTTGCACACAAACGACTTCCAAAATTTTACTATACTCATACATATACGAAAAATATTTCCAATATAAGAGCTTTCATATCTTTCACATATATACCTTTCATATACAAACCTAAGATCTTAATCTTATTCCAAATATTTAGAACATAGGATAGCCAACAACAAAGACGTACAATACTTCTAGAGATCAAAGTTATCACATGGCGATATTAAAAGTCAAAACAAGGAAAGAATACGTGTCTAAATCATAAACAAACACAAGTACTAACTGTAGGGGTTTTTAGGGGCTAAATCCGGTAACGCAGCGGAAGCGGTGGAAAATCGTATTTTCCGATTTCAAAACTTTTTCTCGGATTAATTAAATAAACATATTTATTTAATTATCCAATAATCAAATTATGAAACAAAATTCAAATAAATCATATTTAAGTGAATTTACCGAATTGCCCTTACTTTGGTATTTTGTCCATTTTAGTCTGAAATTGATCTAATCAATTTTGAATGATTCTAAATCATTTCTAAGATGAACTTAGCATGTTCAAAACATCAAAACACCAAAAGCAACACAAATGCCCAAAATTGGACCCATGGCCGAATGCACTCCAATGGTGCCATTTTGTGCACTTTGTCATTTCATGCATCAAAACACATCAAGATGTAATCCAATGAACATGAAACTTTATATGCATCATATACACATCCAATTGCACAACATATATGAAAAGCCCCAAATTTGGAATGGGTCATGAACCCTAATTTTTCAATTTCTTCAAATTGGACAAATTAGACCAAATTGGTTAAATCAATTACTTTAATCATCTTTCTTCCATCCAATCAAAGTCTCAACACAATGAAACAACTCAAGATCAAATCTAGGTCATCTAAGAGTGGGTCAACAACTCTAGATTAGCAACAAGGTTTCCAAAACCATAAAAGAATACTTATAACTACACTAGTCACAAGCTTTCTCCATTATACATGCTCAACACTTTCATCAAAGTTAACAACCAAATAAAACATAAACTATAAGAAGAGAGACAACAACAAAGCAACACAAAATGATGCTAAGCATGTTAGAAACAATTTTCATGTTGAAGACTTTGAAAGATAACTTACAAAATCATAATTTTCCAAGCCATCTTCCTTTAGGCTTCAAGCTTTTCTCTCAACTTCTTTTATGTTTATTTTGGTATCAAATGAACTCCTTAAACCCTAAAATGAAATGAAACAATATATACTTGCCCAAAAACAAGCCTTGGCCGAATTTGACCTAAAGGAAATGCAAGTTACACTAGTTTCATTTCATTTCAATTTCATTTGCCAAGTTGTTAAAATGATCATTACATTTTAATGACATTTTCAACTTAGTCAACAATGGCAACATGAAAAATATAACCATTATATTTAAATAGGGTCATGGCCGAATTTGTGTATACAAATATACCAAATTCATTTCATTTTTCATTTCATTTCAATTTGAACAAGTTGATTAAATATCTAAAAACCACTTTATTAGATATTTATCACTTGGTCAACAATGGCAACTAAGCCTTAAAAAACAAATATCTAAATCTTAAAATATTTATATTTTAATTAATTTAATCATTTAACAATTAAATAATTAATTAATTAATTAAATACAAATATATTAAATATATGTATTATATTTACATTAAATATTAAATACATATATAAATTTATGATATTAGTCAAATATCTCAATTTGACTATTAATTAATGTGTATTTAAATTAATCAAGTATTAAATGTAAATACACAATAATTAAGGAAATGACTATCGGGTCCCTAAGCATGTATTTTGCGTTAAAACGACTTTATAAATAATCAATATTATTTATATGTGTTGCTCTAGTGCTCTACGAGTATGTTTCATTATTGAGACTCTCTAGATTCAGGTATATCCGTCACGAAATCCAATTTCATGTCCATAATCTATCCACCCGTAGATTATGACGATCACAGATAAACTAGCTGAATCATACAGGTCGAGGTCATTGCATATGTATAATCCCTCCGTCACAGGTATCCAAATAATCCCAGAGATATAGATGTAAACGTCAAATCTCTATAGGTATTATCTCGTCGACGTATCTATTAGCAATCTCTAAATAACATTCGGAACTTACTTCCGATGTATAATGTGGCCACAGATTTAACAGACTGCTAATAATATATGGACTACCTATGCTCTGTACACAGAACTGACGGATCCTATCTTGACACACACAGGATATCCTGAGGATCGATCCACACCCAACGAACAGGTGGAGGTCTGATCAAAATAGATCGGTGACGTGACTGTCATCTAAGTGTGGAGGATGTCTCATACATCCACAGTGGTATCTCAAGTCGAAGGACCACTATGCTACTCAACCCGAGAAAATTCTTATTGACGTTGGCGTACCATCCATTAAGAATCTTCGGTGAGCCGTTCAGTGTTTATCCACTATAAACACCTACACGTCTATATGAGTCTCCCTAGACTCATGGTTCATTAGGATAAACCATCGGACCAAGTCTCGATATACGACATGTACTGGTCTTAACGGATTTGACTAACCGACCCGTGTTAGCAAATCTTGACCAGGAACTATGTTTGATAATATTCATATAGCAGTGACACTTCCCAATGTCAATTACAAACTAACTTTGTAACTGTGTACTGCATTATATATTATCGGGCCTTTGTCTAATATATACATATCACTAAACCACATTTAGTTTCAATCTAATCGTAATCAGATCGAATACGTATATAAGAACAAGAGGTGCAACCATAAATAAGTAATATTATGGAATAAGGGGATGTTCGTATTCATGAATCAGACATAAATACGGTCCGGATTGGCGCTCTGAGCACCAACCCCAACACTAACTCATCAACAAAACTGTTCACACATACACACATGACCAACACAAGTCATATGCAATTAATATCATCTAAAACATAAGGTAATTCCTTTAATCTCATTTTCTTTTTGAAAATAACTCTTTCAGGACAATAAAATAAAAGTATTTCGGAAACATCATAAAACTAATCAAGCGTTCGATGTCTTAGTCGCGCGTTCTAACCAGACAATGAACAAAATAAGTTCATGTCGATATAGAGTAGTGGGCCAACCATTTTTTGATGGTTAGGACCCCATTTCAAGTGCCATGAAGGTTTCAAAAACTAAAACTATTATCAAGTTCCACGACGGAAATATTGTTGGAGTTAGTGTTTGGAGCCCCAATCCAGATTATGTATTGTATATTTTATTATTTATTAATAAAATAACTACATTTTCATTTCATAACTTATTAATGGTATTGTCATTATGCGTATTGGATTGATGTATAGATATGCTAAGAATGACATCGACATTAGAATAGTCTTGTAGTAACATTGAACACTAGGTGATCCTACATTGGGATAAGTATTACTATTATTCTTAAAGTAAATATTCATATTGGTTTTGGAATACGGTCAAATTCATATAACCTATAAGACTAGCACATGTCGTATATTGGAATTGGAGTTCCAATGGTTTAACCTGATGAACCATGAGTTTTGGAAACTCGTATAGACGTGTGGGTATTAGTTGGACCGAATACTGAATGAATCACATGTGATTCCTAATAGTTGGAAGTACACACCACCGTCAATAAGAATCTCATCTACTCGAGTAGCATATGTAATCCTTTGACTATATGATATTATTGATTTTGTGTGAGATCCTCCACACTTTGATGCCATGTATGTCAGAAACATTTTGTGGTCTAGCCTCTAGATGTTCATTGGGTGTGGACCGATGCACTCAGTAATCAAGTCCAAAATAAGATAGGATCCGTCGGCCCGTATGTGTACCACAATGGGTTTAGGTATCCACGTAAGTAAATCACGATTCTTAAAACTTTGGCCAAAGTCGAACACCTAGGGTGGATTGCATCAATTGTAAAGAATCATGGACATGTCGACATGAGATGTGCGCCTCGGAAACTTGACGGTATATTATATGTTTCCTAAGCACAACTCGAATAGCCTACGGCAAAAGGATTGTTAAACACATGTGATGACCTCGACTTGTATAGTTCAGAAAGGTCGTTCGTGTTCTTCGTGAATTCGGAGGTGGCCGAATTGCGTACATATTAGCTAGGCTTATATGACGAACTTATCTGAACTTAGAGAGTCCCAATGTGAAGTGTACTCGTTGAGCACTTGGGTAGCCGATTAATTTTGACAAAAGATAATATTCGATATTATAATTATCAACTAAGATAATCAAGTGTTATTAGATAACATTGATTATTTACTTTGACATAATTAGATTAATTCAATAATTACACAAGAGCTTAATTGTAAAATTATAATTATCTCTACCATTTGAGGATATTATGGTAATTGTAAGTATGTAATATTATGTGGTTTTGGCTTGATTTAATTGGATTAAATCAAAGTGGTAGACATATAACTAATCAATTAATTAGACTTTGTCTAGATTTAATTGGATTAAATCAAAGTGGTAGACAAAGGTGATTAGTCACACCTAATTATACATATTTGGACAAATTGGATTAAGCCCACATAAAAGTTGATTACAACTTTTATTAATTAAAAATTGCTTAAGCTTTGCTATAAATAGCAAGCTTTAGGAAGATTTTAATTAAGCAAACTGAAAACTTGGGAAAGTTAAATACAAGCAATTCTTAGAGAAATTAGCTTAAGTTAGAGAGGTGCTTAGAGAAGCTTGTGAGGTCTCTACAACATTTCATCTAGGAGAAATCAAGATTGGATCTTGGATTGAAGCTTGCTAATATTGGAATCAAGATTGAATCTTGGAGTGAAGCTTGCAAACCTTCGAGGTTCTCCTACCATTTCAACAAGAGAATGAGATTGGATCTTTGTATCAAACTTACTAGGTAAGTTTGAACTTCTCTTAAGATATGTTCTTTTATATATTGGATGCATGATCACATAACGTACTGTTGAAATAAAGGTAATAAATTATGATAAGATACTTTAGAAGTATAAACATAATATGCTTGGTAATTGGGTCAAAAAGTTTAACATAGACATAAAATTAGAGTTTGGAACTCTAGATTAAAGCTTAGAGCTATTACTACCATTCTAGAATTACTTGACCACATTTGGGTGACCTAGAATTGTTCATGAGTCATTTCATTGTGGGATTCTATTTTGGGTTGTATTTTGATTCAAAAGAAATGTGTGTATATATATATATATATATATATATATATATATACATAATATATAATTTATATATGTTTATTTCATAATATGTTTTATGGTTAGTTTTGAAATTAAAATTATTTTGGGTGATTTTAAAAGTGATTAGGTTTTTAAAATTAATTAAAAAAATTCAGCTTTGCTCTCGGCCATGCTGCGCAAGTAGCATGCTGCTTAAGCAGCATACCTAGGCCCGGGTAGTTGTATCCCTTGTCCGATTTTTATCCCGATTAATTTTTTCGGATCCAGATTTATTTCTGATTGACCTTTAAACACTTGAAAAATAGAATATTATATTTTATTAAAATTTTAAAATACACTCATGTTATATATCCACGGGTTAGACCCACTTCCGCTGCGTGGGGCATCGATCCGACCCTAGGGGTTCCACAATTATCCTAACAAACATATCATCAAGCGCTTTGGCGGAAACATAATGAAAGATCATAAAACTTGAAAACATATATCAAGCGCTGAAAACATATCATATTATATCTCGTCAAAAGCTAATATCATGTCAGAAGGAAATCAAATGCATTTCAAACACATCTTTTTCATAAGCAAATCTTTTTGAAAAAAAAACTTTTCAAAATACCTTTTTAGAAAAACTATGACACAAAAGTATCCAAAAAAATATATTGGAAACTATTCTCAGTAAACGGAACAAAACTGCAAAACTAATATCATCGTAAATCTGTATCAAGAGTCTAGAAACCAACTCAACAAGAAGAACATATCAAGCGTCAAATGCATAGGTCGTGTGAACTGACCAGTCAATGAACAAAATAGGACCATGTCAACAGAGTAGCGGGGAAGCCATTTTTACATGGTCAGAACCTCATAACAAGTACTTCGGCTGAAATATAATAAAAGATGGTAAAACACAAAAACATGAGTCGATGCGAAAATATTTCATTAACAAACGCTCGGTGAAAACATAATGATAGTTCATAAAATATTAAAGCATATAACAAGCGCCGAGATAAAATCATTTTCAATCAAAATCAAGTTATCTGAAATTTGTTTATTTTATCAAAAATACTCTTATATCATTGTAGGAGCGAAGTGGGATTTACCGTTATACTTATAACATCAGCGACCACGACACTGTTGGGCTCGTAGCCCGTAATAAGTACGAGTTTACCACATGAGACTAACCGAAGAATAAAGGAGTCGCCACTTATAATAAGACAATGGGAATGATTTAAGGCCGCACTGCACCCCTCGTAAGGTCTGACCTTAAAAAAAGTATGGATTTGGAATGATCCATTACTGATGTTAGTATAATATACATACTCAAATGATGATTCGCATGTCCTATGATACAAGAATCACGCAACAATGATTTAAAGGCACATAATAGCGCAAATATGGATAAAAATGTAATAAATTAATAATAGCAATCAATGTAAATATCCATAAGTAGTGAACATCATCATACGACGTGGATTAAACAGTTATAAATTTTGAAGCCAGACAGGACTGATAAGTGCATGAAAATATACTTTAAACATCACTAATTCATCTTTATTATTGAGTATTTAATTTTAATTATAGTTTATTTTATGTTTTGTTATTAGAAAGCAATGGAACATGGATCTTGGAGCAATTGTACATGTTTTGGGACCTTACAGATGCATCGGAAGCACGCGGGAAGAGTAGAAACACATAAAATATGACACTAGAAAAATCAACTAGCGTTGTGACGCCCATCATCTAGAGGTCGCGATGCCGATTCAGCTTGTCTCCATACTGTTTTCCCGAGAGTTTGGCACCGCGACGCTACTTTCTGGCGCCGCGATGCCCCGACAGATCTCCAAAAGCTTAATTCGGTCTTGTTTTATATATACAAGGACTCCGAGACTTCGTTATAAATACCCAAGCTCGTACAAGACCCTAGAGAGGAGAAAAAATACACAACAAAGAGTTCAAATCACATATTTAAGAGAGAAGAACGAGGATGCTTCAGACCAGACATGATGTTTTTTCGATCCCTTCAGGCTATGTCTTTCTTTTCTATGGAGAACTAATCTCCTAAATAAAGATATGGATGAACTCTTGTACTTAACTTCTTATATTCATGTTTTTGATTCCTAAATGATCTTCAACGTTTAATACAATTGATGTTTCGTTATTCTCTATTATCTTTTGATTTATAATCCAGAGATTGTGTTTTACTAATTTTCGTATAGGAATAGTCATGCTTTTTGTATGTGTGATTGAGGAACCTAGTTGTAACTGCTATTATTATTTTATGAGTTAATCTTCTGCTGCAGTATTGTCTGTGGATATATTGTCGATGTTAGATAGGTCATAATGATAACATAGTGTGCTGTTAACATAGAGAAAATAATTCATCGATTATCTTAGAATTTAATGTGTTTTAAATTGAAATATCTTCTGATTGTTGGTTTGGGAAGTGAAACCCTCAATTAAGTAATAAAAAGAATCAACTACTGAATATAGGAACTTGATATAAGAGGTATTCCCAACGCTTTGCTGCTTTTCTCTACTGACAATTCTTACATATTTTTCATAGTTTTTATTTCACATTGCCAATTAAATCATTTCCTTTAATTAAGTTATTGCTAACATTCATATTAAGTGATCCAGTCCCTTCGTAATCATATCTTTGAGGAATCGACACCTCAACTATACTGTGATAACCGTAAGTACTTTTTGGGCGTAATTAAATTTTGGCGCCATTGCCGGGGAGATGATGTACGATCAAATGAAGCAGGTTTACTTGGTCAACATCAAAGCGGTAACTTCGTTCCATCTTTACTTTTTATTTATTTATTTCAGTTTTAGTTTTAGTTTAGAATTTTGTTTTTTTTAGATTTAATTCTTTTATTTATGTGTATTGTGTTATTTGTGTTTAATTGCCTTGCCTAGACTTAGTGATCGTTTTGGTAGATTTGTTACAATAGAAGAGGAAGATTCAAATTCAGAAAATATATTTGAAAACCTTTTTGCCACACCACCTAGATTTAACACACACAACATAAGTGATTACGAGTGGCTACCCATTAGGACTCTTGAGGAGTACTCCTTCCCACTTGCACAGTTACACCATCATGCATAATGTTTCCTCCTAATACACCACATATAGACTTTAAACATGAAACGATACAGTATCTCCCAAGCTTTCATGGTTTGGAGAATCAAAACCCTTATGTGCATATTAGGGAGTTTGAAAAGGTTGTAGAACCTTCCATGATCAATTTGGGACTAAAACCACAATTAGACTTAAGTTCTTCCCTTTTGCCCTTAAGGATATAGCTAAAAGCTAGTTGTATTCTTTGAGACCTCATTCAATATGATCATAGGGTGAGATGACACATGTATTTTTCAATAAATACTTCCCACACCATAAGACTAATGCTTTGAAAAGACAGATCTTTACGTTCTCCCAGAAAGACAGTGAAACTCTTTATCAAACTTGGGAGAGGTTTAAAGAGATGTTAGCTAGTTGTCCTCACCATGGGTATGAGAGTTGGTGTTTAGTAAGTTACTTGTATGACGGTCTAACCCCTAGGGAGTGCCAATTCTTTGAGATGATGTGCAATTGTGATTTTATACGAAATGACCCTGACGAGGCACTAGAGTATTTAAATGACCTAGCCGAAAAAAAAAACACTTGGACTGGACCTAATGCCATAGATAGAACTGATATGACATGTTCCACTCCTTCTAATGGAGGCATACAATACTTTATGGAAGATGATAGTCTTAAAGCACATGTTGAACTATTAACTAGAGAGATATGAGATTTAAAAGCCAAAGATAGATTGACCATCTGACCCAAGAGTGTCCTTTATATGGTGAGATGAGGGAAATATATGAGGAATAATGCAATACCTTAGGGATATACAAGAAGTCATATACACCTTATTCGGATACTTATAATCTTAGTTGGCTGAATCATCCAAATTTTAATTGGAAACATAAGTCTCAACAACCTACTCAAATACCACAAACTAAAGGTTACAGTGCTCCCCGGTATCACTCACCTACCATTCATAGAAAATCTTTAGAGGACACTGTGCAAGCATTTATAGAGGTCCATAACAAAACTAATCAAAGGATTTAGTCATTGATAGCTCAATTGGTTGAAGATAATAAGGAGATAAAGAGTCAAGTTATTAAATTGACAAATGTCATAAGTGTGCAAGAACCAAGAAAGTTTCCATCTCAAGTTCAACCAAATCCACAAGGGCAACACATGGTACATGTTGACCATAAAACATCTAATATAAAAGGTGTTAATGCCATAACCACTCAGAGTTGGAAAGAGATAAACATGCATGATACCTCCAACATTATAGGTGACACCACAAATATTAATGCATACATTCCTTAAGAAGAGCAAGTGGTACATATCCCAGTTCGAGTACCCTTCCCTCAAGCTCTTAGACCTACTGCGAGAACTATAGACCCTAATGGTGAGAAACTAGAACATTTAAAGCAAGTAAAGATTAACCTTCCTTTGTTACATGTGATCAAAAAGGTTCCCACATATGCGAAGGTTTTGAAGGATCTATGCACCATGAAGAGAAAACATCATGTGAAAAAGACTGTATTCCTTATAGAGCAAGCAAATGCAGTAATTAAGTAGAGAGCTCCGCCAAAATACAAAGATCCAGGATGCCTCACTATTGCTTGCCATATTGGCACATACGAATTTGGTCAGACTTTATTAGATTTAGGTGTTAGTGTTAATCTTATGTCATATTCTATCTATATGCAGCTAGGACTTGGAGAGATTTAACCTACATCTGTGGTTCTACAGTTAGATGATCGCTCTATCAGAACACCGCGAGGAGTAGTTGAGGATGTTTTACTTCAAATCGATAAATTCAACTATCTTGTTGATTTTCTGATTTTAGATACGCAGTCTGTGGTTAAAACTGAGTCAAAAATTCCTCTAATCTTAAGTAGACCTTTTCCTTCTATAGCTAATGCCCTTATTAATTGTAGGAATAGTCTCATAAATTTTTCATTTGGGAACATGACAATGGAAGTGAATATTTTTCGCATTGGGAAACAACCACACGATGATGAGGAGTGTCATAATATATACCTGATAGACAAAATTGTACCTGAAATAGCCTTCATACAACATGATTTTTATCCTTTCGAACTGGAACTGATCCCAAAGAACCATAAAAAGAGGAAAAGAAGAGTTAGTGCTCACTTGAAGATGATCATTGAAAGGTTAAAAAGGAGGTCGAGCCAATTTTTTCATATGTGCAGCCTAAAATTTCAAAAATCAGTAGACCTTGGGGGATCCATGGATAAACAGCCACAACCAGCCAACAATTATTTTTCATGTCTTAATCACCAGTGGAAGCCACCATGACCATTTGGGTGATTGCGTCTGGATGAAGATGGTAAACTTAGCGCTAGCAGGAAGGCAACCCTTGCATTCATTTATTTATTTATTTATTTTATTATTTTCTCTACTTTAGGATTATTTTATTGTGTGCTAATTGCTTGTTTATTATTTGCATGAGTATTTATGCAGGTGTTAGCACAACTCATATAGCCCACGAAACCAAAGTCTTACCAGCAGGAGCCTCATCAACTCAAAGTACGATAGTGTTGTTCCTCACTTTTGTTTATTTATGCTTATCTTACACTGAGGAAAATGCAAGTTTTAAGTTTGGGGGTGTGTGCATGTAGTGATAGTTCCTGCCATTTAAAAAAAATTAATTATTAATTAGTTTTTAGTCCTTAATAGTAAAACATAAGTCCAATGATGAGTATTATTTGTTTTAGGATGAAATCTTAGAAACGATAAGTTCCTAATGTACTTTTATCTGATGTCTTGAGTAGTTGATCTAGGTTAGACTCGTAAGCACTTAACTATAGGTTTTTAGCAGTGAAAACCTGGGCAGTTGGCAAAGTGACTAGTTGGAGAAATTGCATGTCGATGAATGACCATTTGAGTAGATGTCTATCTTGATTCCCTAGTGTTATGATGTATGATATGGTTAAAAATAAATAAATAAAAAAGAGAAAGTTTTGAAAAGGAAAAAAAAGAAGAAGAAGAAATTAAACCACTTATAACCGAAAAGCGTGAAGCTACCCATGTGCGAGTGTTAGGACCATCATGAGAAGAAATGCTACCTTGAAGGGTAGATGTGTTGAAAAAAAAACGTTGAAAAGAAAAAAATAATACCATACTGAGCAAAGAAAGGTATTTACAGAGCACATTTGAGATATTTAGGTTGGTTTGACCCATCAGACAATAATTTTTAAATGAAATCATTGAGTTAGCTTACCTAGGAGTCGAGCTGTGAATGAACATTTACACACACACATTAAGAGTCTGGCTTAGATGATTTATTCAAGAACTTGGATTTGAGTTCCATTGAGTACTTTGAATGTTTTCTGATTTCATTACTAGGCATTCTTTGAGGATAATAATATGTGTAACTATTGAGACTATTTTATTTTGTTGTTTTTGCATGATTGCTTATGTTTTGAATGACGTTTATGGGTGTCGTCGCTGCAAGCCCTTACGAGACGATAACCTGTCCACTAGGGCCACCTATGGGTTTAAATGCTTATTGCATACGCTAAATACAATCATGATCCCTAAAAAAGTGGCTGAGATAGTTTTTATTTATTTATTTTAATTTAGTTTAGTTTATATTTTCTTTTTCCACTTGAATTGCTAGGGACTAGCAATAAGCTGGTTGGAGATTGTGAAAAATGCATGAAAATGTACTTTAAACATCACTAATTCAGCTTTATTATTGACTATTTAATCTTAATTGTAGTTTATTTTATGTTTTGTTATTTGGAAGCATTGAAACGTTGATCTTGGAGAAATTGTACATGTTTTGGGACCTTGCAGATGCATCATAAGCACGTAGGAAGAGCATAAACACAAAAAAACATGACACCAAAAAAATCAATTAGCGTCGCGACGCGCACCTTTTAGCACTGCGACGCCGCTTCAGCTTGTCTCCGTACTATTTTCCCAACACGGCACCTCGACGGATCTCCAAAAGCTTAATTCAGTCGTGTTTTACATGTACAAGGACTCCAGGACTTCCCTATAAATATCCAAGCTCGTCCAAAACCCTAGAGAGGAGAAAAGATACACAACAAATAGTTCAAATCACATGTTTAAGATAGAAGAATGAGGAAGCTTCAGGCCAGGCATAATGTAATTCCGATCCCTTTAGGCTATGTCTTTCTCTTCTATAAAGAACTAATCTCCTAGGCAAAACTAGGGATGAACTCTTGTACTTAACTTCTTATATTCATGTTTTTGATTCATGAATGATCTTCAACGTTTAATACAATTGATGTTTTGTTATTCTCTATTATCTTTTGATTTATAATCTAGAGATTGTGTTTTACTAATTTTCATATAGGAATAGTCGTGTTTTTTCTATGTGTGATTGGGAACCTAGTTGTAAGTGATATTGTTATTTTATAAGTTAATCTTCTACTGCAGTATTTCCTGTGGATATATTATCGACGTTAGATAGGTCATAATGATAACATAGTTTGTTGTTAACATAGAGAAAGTAATTCATCAATTATCTTAGAATTTAATGTGTTTTAAATTGAAATATCTTCTGATTGTTGTTTGTGAAGTGAAACCCTCAATCGAGTAATAAAAGGAATCAACTACTGAATATAGGGACTTGATATCAGAGGGATTCCCGATGTTTTTCTGCTTTTCTCTACTGATAATTTTTACGTATTTTTCATAGTTTTATTTCACATTGCCAATTAAATCATTTCCTTTAATTAAGTATTGTTAACATTCATATTAAGTGATCCAGTTCTTTCGTAACCATCTCTATGAGGAATCGACACCCCAACTATATTGTGATAACCGCAAGTACTTTTTGGACGTAATCAATGACAAAATGTTTTTAGGTACTTAATATTTGGATTTACATTAATGTCTGGCTGGACTTTAATGGAAGTCTGGTCGGATATGCTGCATAAGATAGAAACGCATAGCCATGCATGGCAATGAATAACGTGGGTAAGGCACGCTTCAGTAACCATAAAGTGCAGGATCATATATAACACTAATTATGATAATAATAGTGAAAAATTAATCGAAGTAATAAAACAATAATTAAATAATTAAAGAAGACAAAAGTTGAATGATAACTATAGATGCAAGGCCATGCACGTCATTTTTCGCGTGGCACGTGAAGTTATGTCTCTAGTGCAAACTATACTAACACTCATTCAGAGTCGGTAATGAAATCTATGTCTGGGTTTCCATCCTATATATCACGAAACACAGGCGGCCGGATGTAGCCAATTGAGTGGTTGGATTTTCAGTATGATAATTGCATGTCCGACCGGAGATACGAGATGCTCGACCGGACATACAAGATATCCAACTGGATATACGATGTCAGAATAATAGTAAATAAAATATTGAGTTTAAGGTTTGGAAGCCCTCAGGTCTTACCTTAAGCATTACTCGGCTCCGAGAACACCTCTGAAGATCAAGTCAGTTGTATGATCTATTGTTGGAGATGGGAAACAAGTTACTGTATTTTGGTTTCTATGTTTTAAAATTCATCTTCCCAAAGTCCCCTTACTGTATGTTATGTCCTTTTTATAATGTTTAAGGCTTGGTAAATAAGGAAAAGATCTCATATTTTAAAGAAATTGGTTATGAAGGAAAGTGAGTTTTATGGAAATTGGTTAAGAAGGAAAGATATGGAATCCTTCTACAAAATTGATAACCTGACGCATATCCGGCTAGACTTGGCTATATCCGGCCGAATATTATGGTTATGTCAGGTCGGACATATATGACATCAGTCGGGTTTGGTGACAAATCTTCGACCAGATGTAGGTGACATCCAGCCTGTGTTGGGTGGATAAGTCTGGCCGAACATAGGTGACATCCGGCTAGTTTGGTTGCCTATTTTGGGATTCTCTAAGGTTTATTTCCCTTCCAATATTAAACCTTATAATTTTCCCAAACTTTTCAGGTGTATTCTCATAAGAGACTTATCATCGGGTCATGTAAAAATATAGTGTCGACAGTCGCCCTCACTTTGGTAGGGTTGTACAGTGTGTAAAAATGATAGGTCTATCAAAGTCATATATGTATTTTTACTTACCTGGTTCGTCGGGTGGTGCCGGACTTACCTAGCATTGGTTCAGTCTGATTGTTGGTTGATTGGCCTCAGGCCCTCCAATACATTGATCAGTCTGAGATGCCTTGATCTCTCTCTACAAATGTGTTTGGCATTCCAAGTCCGGTGGTGCTCAAAATCCACCTGGTGTGCTAGCCATTTTCAATCTTTCGAACTCCATCGGTGTTTCCAATTCGCTTATAATTCTAAATGTCTTTGACATTCCAAATCTAGTGGTGTTCCAAATCCTTCAGCACTATAATTTTGCTATTTTGTCTAATTGTTTCAATTTCCATCGATATTCCAAATCCATTATCATTCTAAGTGCTTCCAGCCTCCCAAATTTTCCAGTGTTCCAAATCCTTCTCCAATCCATTGGAGTTCTAATTCTTTCTAGCTTTCTAAGTTTGTTGGTCTTCCAAACCTATTTCCAATTCTTTTGGCGCTCTAAATCCATTTGCATTCCAAACTCGTTAGTTTTCCAAATCTATCAGTGTTGGGTTTTCTAGGTCAAACCAAGATCAATTAAGCAAGAAATATGTGTGAATAAACAAAGTAAGAATGCGGAAAGATACTCACTTTGATCGGCTAATGGATGTAGAGAATACAAAAATTCCAACCTTTGTGTAGTTACTCCAAGCTCCTCTCTTTAATGTATGTTGAGTTTCCAAGCTAGTTGAATGAATTCCAAACACATGGGAGTAGTTTCCCTATCACCTTTGTTGACCCTTTTGTGTGCTAGCACTAGGAAAAATTTGCAACAAATTTCTTCCTTTTTGCCTTTGAAGTTCACAGCAAAGTGAACAAAATTGAGAGAGTTAGAGAGATGAGAAATGGCGTGAATGAGAGAAAAACGATGAATGAAAAATTGTATTTGATTTCCAAAATTAAATTGTCAAATACCAAAAGTTGGTATATGTCTTTCATACATCAAGCTTGTGTAAGTTACAAGCCACCAAAATCCACCAACTTCTATCAACCAAAAAGCTAATAAAGTTCACTAAGTGATGTGACTTGTGTGGGCCCCACTTAAATTAAAAATTCGAGTGGGCCCGCAAACACATTCCGGGCTCGGTTTGTTAATTCCGAATTAATGAATTTTTTGTTGCGACTTAATTAAATCAAATTTAATTAAATAATTATGCCTAGCAAAATTACTATTCACATCGCTCGCGAATTAATTCTAAATTAATTCGTTCGCCCGAATTAAAATCTAATTTTAATTCTGTTATGAAATCTAATTTCATATAATATATCGAATATATTATTTTATCGATTAATTCCAAATTAATCGTTCTCTCTCTTCAAATAGTATTTTATCCCAGATAAAATCTCTCTGAAATTAATCCTAGATTAATTTTTGCTCTCTTCTAATTAATCCCAGATTAATTATGTTCGAGTCATATGTCATCGGTGAATATTCGGGAAGCAACCCATGAGATCCTTGGATATGTTGGCAGTAAATTCGGTCATCGGAATATCTGAATACGTGCGTACCGAGTACCACGTTCTTACCGATTTACAAGACATGGTTGGCTTCTAGCAAAGCGTCGTGCCTACCCAATTCTCCAGAAATATTTTTTTAAGGAATATGTTATCTATGTCAGGCGTAGTATACGTAGTATTGCGTATTGCGATCCAGTATCGAATGTCACATGCTAGGCCTGGGGCTGGAATTGTGTATGCCCCGTACGAAGTATATATCGGATCTTTGGTAACTAGTCTCTATAATCGAATAATCATGACCTAGTTATATTATCCCGATGACTGCAGTACATAAAAGTACTAGTTACGTATTCTACGTGATCATCATCTCCATATGACTGGAGTGATACTTCCATCTTGACATCACACCCAATACACTACGATTCTCAGTATACCCAGAAGAGAGGTACACAGAATCTGTTAAAGCCCCGGACGACCAAAATCAAATTATATTGATTGTCGCAAGTATTAGCGATGCAAGTCTCAGGTTAAGACCAAATACACCTACCCTGATTCGGACTCCCAAAGACACATAGTCATACTACCAATGGGATTCCGAAGGGTCTATCCAGAGCGAAGCTGTTTCCGTACCATCGGTAAACACAACCTCCTATCACACTTGCATAAGTATCCAATACTTAAATATATGAGACATATGCCGTTATACTCCCACAACGCGCACAAGTGCAATACTAGTCTATTCCGCATTATCGATGTCCAATCTCGATAATACTACGACTAAGGATATTTTAATGATTAAACCTTAGTGGATTAATATTGTCTCATATCTTATTAATCCGGAACTAATCATATGGACTTTTATCATTTATATATCCCGGTAATCCAATTACAAATGATAAAAGAGCAATTTCCTTGGTCACATAGTTAATTTGTACAACAACACCATGTTCTTTACAAATAGTGATGCTATGGGTCATAATTGTCCAACAATATCCCACTTGGCCTATAGCCAATCACTCAAGTGTCCTACACTTGAACTATGTACGGGTCGCTCAAACTTTTGCTGAGAAACAACTTTCGTCAGCGGATTTGCAAGGTTATCATCTGATGCAATTTATTCGATCATCACATCGCCACGATGTATGATCTGACGAATCAGATGAAATTGTCGAAGTACATATTTGGATCATTGATGAGACCATTAATTCTTTAGCTTGTGTTGTAGCCTAGCTCAGCTGCTAACAGAACTACTCCTAATCTAATTAGGAATTTTACAGATCCAAAATTGCTTCTTTTGCTGCCTCAACTGCAGCAATATTTCGCTTTTGTTGTTTATTCGGCAACAATATCTTGCTTGGAAGATTTTCCAGCTCACTGTTCCGTTATTCAAACTATATAGTATCCTTATTACGACATATAGTCGTTTTTATCGGTTAGGAAACTTGCAACGGTGAACCTAGTCACTTCAAGTTCTCCTTCTCCATAGCTTAAGAAAGCATCCTTAGTTCCTCTAAGATACTTAAGGATGTTCTTAACATCAATCCAGTGACCATCACTTGGATTGGCCTGATTGTGACTCCATATGCTCAAAGTATATGAGACACCAGGTCGCGTACATATTTTTCAATGTATGAGTTCTCGGAGAGTGCTAACAACTTTTAGATCTATCCCAGTAGATCCTTATTCCTAGAATAAAGGTTGTCTCTCCCAAGTATTCTATGGAGAATTTTCGTGAAAGCCAAGCTTTCACCGATTGTATTATAGGAATGTCATTTCCAAGAAATGATATCTCATCATTATATATATAAGACAATCATTGTTAGTACGCTCCCACTAACCTCTTTATATACACAAGAATCATGTTCGTTTTGAATTAAATCATATACCATTATGATTACGTCAAAACGCTGGTTCCAAGAAGGCAATGCTTACTTCAATCCATAAATGGATCGAATTAGCTTCCAAACCTTGTTTGCTCGTTTTGGTACGTCAAAATCGTCAGGATGTTGTAAACATCTTCCAAAAGGTTTCCGTTTAAGAAAAGCGATTTTGACGTTCAGCTGCCATATTTCATAAATGAAACATGCAACATTAGCAAGCATTATCCAAATGGATTTAATCATGGCAACGGTTAAAAGTTTTCGTCGTAATCGACACTATGTTGATGACGATAATTTTTTGCTACAAGCCTAGCTTTGTACGTTTGTATGTTGCCATATTTCATGTATGTCTTCCTTGAAGACACATATAGTACCAATCGGCACAATGCCTTCCGGTACAACAACCAGTGTCCAAACTTGGTTGGTTTACATGGAATCCATTTCGGACACCATGGCACTTTGCCATAATAGGGAGTCGATACCTTGTATCACTTCCCCATACGTAGTCATTTTGCCTTCCTCAATAAGATTGACATCTTCATGAGGTGAGATCAGAAACCCATACCTCCCAGGTTGTTTTCTGACTCTCTTCGACCTACGCGGTTCTTGTGTATTCGAAGATTATTGGTATAGTTTCATCCATGATGAACTGTTTGTGTTCCTTTAAAAAATCGATGCCTTGAATAGTATTACTATGATTTTCATCGAGTTTTACTTTCCTCCCACTTACCACTGTATATGGGTATTCCTCTTAGGAAAACCGCATGGAGAGCAACAATTACATTGTTCTCTTGTGAGTTGTATAAGTACTATACTTTGGTTTCCCTAGGATAACCTACAAATTAGGCACTTATCCGATTTGGGTTTTAGTTTGATATTATTCAAACATATGCCCAGCATTCCCAAATCTTCAGGAATGAGAAAACCCGGTTTATTTCCTATTCATATCTAATATGAAGTCTGTCTAACAGATTTTTATGGAACCTTATTCAAAATAAGTATTGCACTATTTAATGTGTATCCCTAGAAAGAAAATGGTAGCTCAGAGCGACTCATCATTAACCTAACTATGTCCAACAATTTTCGGTTTCTCCGTTTGGACACACCGCTTAATTGAGGTGTTCCGGGAGGAGTCCACTAGGAAAGAATATTATACTCTTTCAGGTAATCGAGAAACTTATTGCTTAAGTATTTTCCACCACGGTCTAACCATGACGGTTTAATACTTTAGCCGCTCTGTCTGTCTACTTCTTGTCGAAACTCTTTGAATTTATCAAAAGTTTTCGATTCGTGTTTCAAAAGAAACACATAACCATAACACGATGTCACATCCGTAAAGGTTACGAAGTATTCATATCCACCTCTAGCCTAGCTAGATATGGGCCCACTTACGTCACTATCAAAAAGGGCTAACAGATCGATGGCACTTGCATTTTTACAAAGTAAAAGGTGTTTTAGGCACTTTGCCTAATAAACTAGATTCGTAGACATCATTTGATTAGAATCAAATCTGTCATAGTATCCACTATTCGAAAGTGTGGATATACGAGTCTTGTTAATGTGTCCCAGACAACAATGCCACAAATAAGTCTCATCTGATTAATTTAGTTTGAGCTATTTGTTTGTCATGCTATATGTATGAGATTAATTTATATTCAAAATATAAATACTGTTATTCACATCTAATGTGTTTATCTCAATATCATCTTTATAAAATAAAACACTTAGTGTTCTAGAATATAAAGGTATACCCGCAACGGGTTATACTAGATATAGAGATAATGTTTCTAGTCAAACTAGGTACATTTTAACAGTTTCCTAATTTAAGTACTTGCCCAAAGGGCAGTTCCAAAACTTAGGTTTCTACGGTTAAAACAGCGACTTTCATCCCGTTTTCGACTCGCAAGTCAATCTCATCTGAAGTCAGTATCCTGCTAATCAGCAGATCCCGCACATCAATACATATATCTATGTACCACATCCAGTATCTAAAATCCAATTTTAAAACCAATAGTGAACATGTTTATGGCAAACATACTTGAAGCCGGAGCCTTGCCATGCCTTCACTTCCTTCGTGTCTGCCTTGTCCATACGGCAGTCACGCTTCAAGTGACCCCGTTTGTCACAGTTTAGGCAAACATCTTGGGATATGTCCTTTGTCTTCCCAGAAGACTGTGATGATTTTGCATTTGCCCCTTTTAGAAGCTCTAGCTCTGCCTCCTTGAGCATAGCCGTCAACTCTCTAAGAGTTTACTCTTGGTTCATAATGAACCTGCCCTAGCTTTCGGGTAGAAACTATAAGATCAAATCTTTAGTAGTCTCGGCCACGTAGGTAATGCCCAGCTAACCTAGCTGATCGATGTCAGCAATCATCTGCGACACCTAATGCTCGACAGATGTACCCTCTGACATACCCGAGCGAAAGAGCTTCTTTTGCAATTCGTACTTCTAAGATCTAAGAATAAATCTATGAATATCTTTAATTTCAACATTAGTGTATAAGAATATAATCCTTAGTTTTGACGACAAAATTAAAGTGTCATTGCATTAAGCATAAAGGATTAAGCACTAAAGTTATCATCACCATGAGTCTTCCAAAACTCATGCTCCACTATTTGCTCAACTTCGGGCTCAAGCCCGAGATGTTTCTCTATCAAATAGAAAAACTTCTCAGTTTCCTGGACTATCCTGAGGTTATATTCCCAATTTGAAAATTAAAGCCGCGTAAAGACATTTTCACCCATGATTATGTTCTAAGCGCTAATCTTTCAGTTATATTGATTCCAATAGTCCAACTATCGAATCAACGATTTCGGGTACAATTGAATATAATGATTACTATAGTCTAACTAAATAATCAACTATAATTTGATTGTTTAAATTCAAATATATTGATTACTATAATCCAACTATATAATCAACTGTAAATGAAATAGTTTGAATACAGTCCAACTATTTAATTAAAACAACAATTAAATATTAGTCCAATTAATATATATTTAAATAATGACGAAAAATTGAAATGAGCGCGTATTGGCAAGTATCTAAGAAATTACAAATTTAATATTTGCCTCCCACTATTTTTCGGTGAGCCTCTAACCCTCTGTTGAGTAATCGGGAAACCTATTTTCCTAGTGGGCTAGGATCCCGTTAAATAACACACAACTTTAACTTTGGCCAACAAATTGTATGATATTTAACTAGGTAGATCTCTAAGATCAATTGGATCTCATCCAATTCCTAGATCCAGTAGGTGGACATCCAAGTCCGAAACATATATCTAATATATGCCAATATATCCAATATATTCCCTAATCTTTTTCCTCTGAATCAACTAAGCCTTGGCTTTGGCACAACAAGCTTAATGATTCCAGTTAAGCGGGACCCATTGACTTTGGAAAGCTTCGTAATCGATGTCGATAGACAATAAGTGATCTTGAATTTGACCAACTAATCACAACTTGGACAAGACATACGATATGGAACAAAGCCTTCATGATTCAAACACATCCGCGATGGACAAAGGTCTTGACTTTGGCCAACAAACCAGTGCCAATCTTGGATCTTGAGAATGAATCATTCTATGGAAGGAAAACGTTTAATATTTGTTGAGGGTTTTTCGCGTAATTGGAAACCAATTAATTATCTTTGATTAGGTCTCATCATACACCCTTAACATGCATTCTAAAAGCATAATAAGGCGCAGTAAATAAATTAATAATGATATGCGGATGGATATTTAAAATATTTTGTTCCTAGAAAAAATCTCTCATTTCCTCTCTCCTGCTAGCACAAATCTTACTTCTACCCAATTATATAACACTTCTAAAGAAACCTCATTTACATTGAGGGGAATAGGTGAGAAGAGAAATACAAAGAATCAAGAGGTAATAGGCTGGACACGCAGGTCCAATTTAATAATTCTAAAATTATTATAACAATTTCCAAAATTACCCTCACCCATCTAATATCCATCTGATATACATTATTCATACATCACATCCATGTATTCACACAAAGTATGTTATCAATCAATCTAATCCAATTAATTAATCTTTAATTAATAACCATCCAATGTTCAAACAACGATTTGATTTGCGCGAGTCCAACTCGTTTAAGAATAAGTACGAATTCTCGAATTATATCAAACTATAATATTAAATCCAATTTAATTTGTATTCAATACTAATTCTTTATTTAATTCCAAATTAAATAATTACACTTTATTAATGAGTCTTTGCGACTTAGATTCTAAATCTAATCTTAACGGGTCTCAAAGCCCAATTAACATCCAATGTCAATTTAATTAAAGTCCAATGGGCTTTTAATTAATTCATAAGGCATGGACTTTGGCAACCAAAGCCAATAAGGAATCACTCTTTGCCACAAAATTAATTTTGGCCCATTAGGCCCAATTATCATATTTGGACTTTATGGAAATGGTTTTAGGCTCAATTGGATCCAACCAATTATCCTAAACCAAACTTGGCCCAACCAAGCCCATTAGGCCCAAATACAACATTTATAGCCCAATTCCAAATTAAGCCCAATTAATTAAATTCTAATATTCCAAATTTCACAATTTAATTAATTAAAGTGTATAGCCATAATTAATTAGTTAAGTTAATATTTCCAAAATACTAATTTACATAATTAATCATGCTTTATTATTATCAATTCATGTCCAACATAATTGAAACAAAATCAATTCATTTCCATGCTATACATGTCACGGTAATTAGGGACTTTTTATATCAATTTTGATTTCAATCCAATTAAATCACAAACTAATATATCTCATGCATTTTAAACACATCCAATTGTCTAAAATTCAAAAATCACCATGACTTTAAATGGTTCAAACTCTCGGCCAAGCCTCCAAATTTGGGGAAAATTAATCCAATTAATTTTTCTTCAAATTGATCATGCACAACTCAAAGTTAACATATTATAAGCATGCTCAAACAAACAATTTGAACAAATCATGCTCAAATCATAAAATCCCAAATTAAGGTTTAAGAACCCTAAATTCAATTTCATGCTCAATTTTGGCTCTGATACCATTGTTGGGTTTTCTAGGTCAAACCAAGATCAATTAAGCAAGAAATATGTGTGAATAAACAAAGTAAGAATGCAGAAAGATACTCACTTTGATCGGCTAATGGATGTAGAAAATACAAAAATTCCAACCTTTGTGTAGTTGCTCAAAGTTCCTCTCTTTAATATATGTTGAGTTTCCAAGCTAGTTGAATGAATTCCAAACACATGGGAGTAGTTTCCCTATCACCTTTGTTGACCCTTTTGTGTGCTAGCACTAGGAAAAATTTGCAACAAATTTCTTCCTTTTTGCCTGTGAAGTTCATGGCAAAGTGAACAAAATTGAGAGAGTTAGAGAGATGAGAAATGGCGTGAATGAGAGAAAAACGATGAATGAAAAATTGTATTTGATTTCCAAAATTAAATTGCCAAATACCAAAAGTTGGTATATGTCTTTCATACATCAAGCATGTGTAAGTTACAAGCCACCAAAATCCACATAGTTAATTTGTACAACAACACCATGTTCTGTACAAATAGTGATATTATGGGTCATAATTGTCCAACAATCCGGCATTCCAAATCCATTCCAAATCTTTTGGCATTCCAATTCTGACATTGCTCCAAACCCATTGGCGTTTTAATCCTTCGGTATCCTAATTCCAACAGTGTTCGAATCCTATTAGCATTCCAAATCTGCACAGCTTTTCAAATCTGTTAGTGTTCCAAACCCATTAGCATTCCAAATCCTTCAACATTCCAAATTCGCATAGCTTTCCAAATCTGTTAGTGTTCAAGACCCATTTCCAATTCTTTTGGCGTTTTAAGTCCATTAGCGTTCAAAATCTGTCAATGTTATAATTTTGTCCAACTTTCTAAATCTATCCAACTTTCTAAATTTATCTTAGTTCCAAGTCTAGTAGTGTTCCAAATCCAGTGCTAGTTCCAAGTCCAGTGGTGTTCCAAATCCACCCATCTGTGTTCACCTATTTCATCTTTCAGAGTCATCGTTTTCTAAAATTCCCTTTGATGTTTCAGGTGTTCCAAGGCCTCTATTTTCCTCAAGGTATTCCAAATATTTTATGTCATAAGCATTCAAAAAAATTGATTCTCTAATCTTAATGTAATTCCAAAGCTTGTTTTTTGTTGTGGGCATTCCAAAACCCTACTGCGCGGCGAGAGTTGTCATCTATTACTATGTCCAAGCGGGTTTCACCCCCCAGTATACTCATTTAGGTGGTCACTACCCCTATGTCTCTTTTAGGCGGTCACTACCCATATGTCTCTTTTAGGTGGGTCTTGCCCCCGATATCCTCTTTTAGGTGGGCCTTACTCACAGTATTTCCTTTTAGACGGGCATCGCCCCCGTGTTTAGGATTTTGGATACCCTGTGTCTTGGAGGCTCTTGCAGCTTGCCTCGCTTCTCAAGAGTTCTTATTCTCTACTTGTTCATTGTTAATTTCCTAAAAAAACGAAATGGCATGTGTATATATACATGTATGTAAATGATCTATAGTGGTCCATCCATTCTTCTGTTTGAGAGAGCGCATGAGTCGTGATGTTTTTCCTAAAAGGGAATCAAGCTTCGCCTTATTTTTATTCCGACTGTCCTTCGGGGTTCCCAAATTATTTATTTTTCTTTACATGTAATGAATTTCTGTATATTCTCACAAGTTTTTTTTTCTGTTCTTGAAATCCTGTCTCTTTTCAAAGTTTGAGCATTGTCTAAATGCAAAATTCAGCTTTAACAAAGTTTTTACCTTTCAAATGTTTCTCTGTGTGTTTGTGTGATTATTTTAAAAAGAATTACATGCAACCCAGATCGATTTATGATGGTGTTAAGTGTAGATTAGTGCTTACACTTTAGTTCATTTTATCATTTCCTTTGCTCATACAGGCTAACACCTAGTTAATGACCAACAAGATTTTCAGAATTTGCCACAAATTTATTTTACATATGGCTTATCTTTTATCCCAAGCTTTCTTAAGTTGTCAAATTTTCTTTTAATGTAAATACTTCACATTTGTGATGCGAGCCCCTAGTTACTCAACAACTTCAGTAACTAAAGTTGTGCATACTGAATATTTGAGTTGTCATTTGATGCAAAAGTATTCGTGGGGTTCACGATACTCTTGGTTACTAAACAATTCAAACAACAAAGTAGTTTTCAGGATTCACACGTTTGTTTTCCTTTCTCTCTTGTTTTTTCTTTTTTCATCTTCTTTTTTTTCTTTTTTTCCTTTTTTGTCATCTCTTTAACCTAGCGTCATCACAGCCTCGTCTTTTGGGAAAATGGTTGAATGAATGTCAATTGTTTTGACCATCTCTACCAGTTATGCCAGTATAAATTCTTTTTAAATATGCATTACAGTTATAATTGCAAATTTGGTGTACGATTTTGGATAACATTCTGCTAGTGATTCCAAAGAATAAAAATTATTCTTAAGAATTTAGACTTGCTAATCTTTTGTTAAGATGTGGAAAATTTTTGAAAGTCAAACTTATTTCATCATCGAACATTAAAAAAAGAGTCATCACATGACGAAAAGAAAAACAATGATGCAAATGCGACAATTTGGAACTTGGTCACTACGAGGCTTTTTCCGGATCAGATATTCTGCTAGCGTCGATTAGGTCTTGAATCTCATGCTTTAGGCGGGTGTTGTTGTCAGTGTCATGACCTTTTTGTTGATGGAAACGACAGTATATGTTCAAATTGAGATACTGGGGTATTTGGTTTGGCAACGATTTTTGATTCAGTGTTTTTAATAGACATTGTCTCTTAAACCTATCCAAAATCCTAGACATTGGTTCTCCTAGGTTGGAAAAATATCATTTTCAGATGGTGTTCATTTCTATCGTTCTGTATCCTTAGCTTTTTTCAATATTCTTCTTATATTTTTCTTGGTCCGGCGCCCCCAACCTTGCATTAAGCTTGTGCCTCATTTTCTCCAAGATCCTAACCACCTTGGATCTATAGCATTATCCACTTTAACCTCCAATGCCTGAGATGATGTTAAGTTGGCCATATCAGTGGCTGCGTTCTCCTGCTGTTATGCAATCTTGTTCATATCAGCTTCCAATCGATCCATACAAGATTCCTCACTGTAGGAACCATTTTCCTAGCAGGGCAGAAATACGTTAGGCACCTGAGATCGGACTTGAAAAATTTTTATGACCTTCCCTTCTTCTATCCAAAAGTTACCAAATCTTCCACTGAAATTTTGATTCTGTTTTGAACAAAATTTCAGCCACGGAACAACCCCATAGCAACGGATCGGATCTGGACCTTTTTAGATCCGAAATCGCGCCCAGCTCACAACCCAAATTAGCCCTTTATGTATGAACTGCCACTGTGTTTCAGATCTGATTAAAAAATACCTCAATATAATCTTACAACACCCCTAAATATTTCCCAATATTTTTGGATAAAAAACAAAACGAACCAAACCCCATTACACAAGATGATATAGAGTAATGAGTAGAAAACTGCTCACTGCCGTGTGATATATTAGGAGGAGAGGATGATGTATTTAGTTCGACATAAAATAGCCTTCCATGCTAGATCTCGTTACCAACAGAAAATAGAGTGGACTATACTCACAAACTTGTCTCTAAACACTTTAGAGGTCAAAGAGTCAGACAATGTTTTTTTTTTTTTTTTTTGCTTTTGGTTTTCTAGTTCTTCCTTTTTCCTTTCTCAACTCTTGAGAGAATTCTTAGAACAAGAAATGTGGCTAGGGTTAGAATGGCTTAGGTTAGGCAAAAAGGAAATCTAATTTCTTTTATATACCTAGGGTTTTATTTTACAAAATAAAATAAAACTTTTCCCTTCCTCCTTTTTGGATATTCAAGAATAAAAAACCTTTATTAAATTAGTTATAATATAATTTAATAACATATAATTAATAATTATCGTATAATTATTAAAAACCATATATTAAAAATAATATATAGTTTCAAGTGTGATAAATAATATTATTAATCATATTAATAATATATATTATACATATGTGAGTATATAAATGGACAATCCAATTATATTAAATCTGCTACAATATATCGAGCTAGCACGAGGACCAAATGGATCTACGATTCCGAGCTCCAATAATCCCGGAATATTAATTAAACTATTAATTAAATATTCTGAATTATTAACTTCGAGCTATTCCATTAAAAATCTGAAGCTGCACTCGCGTTGCCGCAAATAGATAATTTAAGCCGAACCACGTCATTTTCCATCGATATAGTCATTAAAAATAATATATCCCTTTAATTATTTTTACCTTAATTACCATTGATTCTCTAATGAACGATTTATTCATAACCATTATGAATGTTAATCTTTCTATTCGTAATAAAAAGACTTGAGCACTCTAATCGTTCAAGTACCGAATCAACCCTTAAAGAAGATACTCTTCTACTTCTCACAAGAAGGAGTGAACTCATTATCTATGTAAGACGTCCCCAGCTGCACACTAAACCATGTCTCATACGTACGTAGCTATTGGTCGGAATTGTTACACTAACCTCACCTTTGTAAATCAAAGGACATAATCTGCCATGTAAGAGTTCATAATATACTAAGGATTCAGATCAATCTATATATGACCATCTAGTAGATTGAAATGAATTTATTTATCTAACAGATATTATAAAAAATCTCATTCATATCTTGGTCTTGTCCTATATGATCACATGATATAAGGTGCATTCATTTTCATCTCATGTCTCCATATGGACGATCTCATATCAAAGTCGTCACATAATTAAAGAATGGATTGCAGTTATAGATAAACCGCAAACAAAGCACCTATATAGACTATTTTATATTACTAACTTCAGACTTAAATCCTCTTGTGTATGACATTCATACACTAAGTCTGAAGGCATATGAGTAATGTAGGGTAAACAATATAATTTATAATATGCGATATTAAACACATACTTTGATAAATGAATAATGCATAATTTAATTTCATAAAATATAATTCCGTTTTATTTGACATGAAGCTTTAGGGCATATATCACAACAATCTCCTACTTGAACTATAGCAAATGAGACATGTCATGTATCCCTAGATCATCTAGGTGACCTTCAAACATTTTAGCCGATAATGTTTTTGTTGAGATTTATGTCCTAGAGCTTCATGTATTGTAAACAAAATTGATTTTTGTAATAATAATAAATGCATTATTCATTTTATCAAAGTTGTTTGATTTATATAGCATATTGTCCAATTGTCTTGTTTACCTTGATTACTCATGTACCTTTAGACTTAGTGTATGTTTGATGCACAAGAGGATTTAAGTCTAAAGTTAGTAATCTAAATAGTCCATAGAGAGCAAACAAAGAAGGTATTTTGTTTGTGGTATATCTATAACCGTGGTCAATTCTATACTTGTATGACGACATTGATCCGGGATCGTTCATGTAGTGACATGGGAATGAATGGACCTTGTATGATAAGATCATATAGGACTAGACTCAGATAAATACAAATTTCTTTTAATATCTGTTAACCAAAGAAATTCATTTTATCTAATAGATGGTCATATATGGATTCGATATTAATCCTAAGTGTATTACGAACTCCTGCATGACAGGCTATGTCATTTGATTTACTATGGTGAGGTTCGTGTTGCATTCCCGGCCAATAACTACGAATTTTGGGGATATGGTTTGGTATGTAGCTGGGAACGTTTTACATAGATATGGAATTCACTCATTCTTTCGAGAAGCGGATGAATATCTCTTTTAAGAGTTGATTTGGGACTTGAACAATTTGAGCGCTCAACTTTTCTATTATGAATAGAAAGTATTTTATATTCATAATTATTATGAATTAATTGTTCATTATAGAATCAATGGTGCTTAAGAGACAAAATATTTAGAGGGGTTTAACGGACTTATGACACGGCTCTATTTATGAGATATTCGTGAAGGGCTATGTCCATATGTAATGACTATATCGATGGACACCAAAAATGTTCGGTTTACTTAATCCATCTATGGTAACGGGAGTTCAACTTCGAGTTTTTAGTGGAATAACGCGGAGTTAATAATTCGTAATATTTGATTAAAGTGTTTAATTAATATTTTGGAATTATTGGAGCTCGGAACCGTAGGTCCATTTGATCCCCGTGCTAGCTCGATTAACTGTAGCAAACCTAATATAATTAGATTGTCTAATTATATGCTCACATTATATTTATTTATATATTATTAATAAGATTAATAATATTTATTCTCACAAATGAAAACTATGTTAAATTAGTTTAACTTAATGTTTTCTAGAATTCTTTGATTATGAGATAATTAAGTCTTGATTATGAGATAATCAAGTTAGTAATAATTATGAGATAATTACTACAACATAATTGAAGGTAAATAAATCATTATTAATATATTGATTTTTTACCATTGGAGACAAAGCCATATGGCTTACCATGTCATCCAAGCAATTATGTCTATTAGGTGGCTTGGATACACCTAATAGTTTTGTCATTAGCTAATGCATTTTATGCTTTGGTATGGCCTCCACATTTATGTGTTTGCCATTGAAAGAAAGCATTGAATGCTTAATGACAAAGCCATTGTCTTTAGCTTAACATTTCTTATGCTTTGGTATGACATTCACATTTTTGTGTTGGCCATTGCAAGAAAGCATTAGATGCTTAATGACAAGGTTAGTTGGCTTGTGTAAGAGAATATAATATCTACCATTTCTCTCACTTGCTAAGGTTAACATTTTGCATTAATTCACACAATTGTTGTGAGAAAAGTTTTGAGAGAAAATAGAGAGAGTTCTAGCATTCACAAGTGTGGTGAAATTCCTAAAGCCAAACACCATTGTGACATCTTAAATCTCTAAATATTTTAGAGGTTTAATCTTTATGAGTGAAGTCCACACTTCGATTTGTTGGTTTCGAGTCATAGTTCGGAAGATCGAGTGGTTTATCCAAGTGTTGGACACCAAATGATTTATCTTGGCTACTACAACAAAGGGAGAAGGCAAAGAAAATTTTGAAGACATATAGTCCATTAGTCGATTTCTAAAATTTTAAAACCTATAAGTGAACTAATTTTTTAAAAGTTAAAATTGATTAGATCACTTAAGAAAACTTGATTAAATTAGTTTAATTAAGTTAATTGGTTAGTAAAGACTAATCGGGATTAGTGGATAAAATTTTAAAAGTTAAAATTGGTTAGATCACTATATAATCAACTAGTATTAATTAAGGTTATGACTTTAGCCGAGCATAATCTAAGATTCATAAAATATAGTGAGATAGAAACCTTATTTTTTTTAATAGTGAGTGGGAGAGGGGTATACCACAATATATCCCGCGATCTCCATTGTTATCCAGAAACGTGAGATTCAATAGGCGCCTCGAGACGGCTTTGCTTTCGTCCCCTACGGATGGTGTCCTTTTTGGGTCAATATCAGGTTTGGATTCCGAAGGGATAAGGACTCTAGATGTATTTGGTGATTTGACCTACCCTACGGCGGCACTGCACTAGTTAAGTCCAAGGGTTCCGAAATAATGGGTCACACTCACAAAGGAATGATTAAGTTGTTAATCAAAGCTTCCTTGATCAAAATAACGGTAGTTGATTAATATAGGAATAAGAGTTATTTCAGATATATTAATCAATTGAGGATGTCTCAATCTATCATGTGAATACTTGACCTACCCTACGTCGGCACTTATTTAGGGATGAAAGATAACCGTGGCATAGTAATTCTTTTAGGTTTCTAATTCATTATACATTGATCATGCATCATGTTTAATTTTATGCCTAAATGTTTGACAATTTTAATATGCGACGAATGAATATTGAATGCGCGTTTATTATTTTTTTAGCCACGACATCTGCAATAATCTACATTATCAAACAACAA
This sequence comes from Zanthoxylum bungeanum, assembly GCA_019454045.1. NCBI lineage: Eukaryota > Viridiplantae > Streptophyta > Magnoliopsida > Sapindales > Rutaceae > Zanthoxylum > Zanthoxylum bungeanum. The sequence goes on along the minus strand of SKCR01003099.1, from coordinate 128,728 downwards.
GAAAAATTAATCGGGGATAATTATGTTAAATGGAAAAGTGACATGAATGCTATCTTGGTATATGAAGACCTTAAATTTGTCCTAATGGAGGAATGTCCTCCTGAGCCAGCACCTAATGCTGGCAGAGCTGCATGTAATGCCTATAATAATTGGATTAAAGCTTATGATAAAGCCCATAGCTATTTGATAGCATCCATGTCTGAGGTTATTGCTGCACAGCATGAGCCTATGGCGACAGCATCAATGGTTATGCAGTCATTACAGAACATGTTTGGGCAACCTTCAGACCGGCAACAACATGAGGCAATTACCTCTGTATTGACCGCTAGAATGTAGGAAGTCACATCAGTCCGAGACCATGTGTTAAGGATGATGGCTCATCTTAATATGGTTGAAACCCATGGTGCACATAATGTGCAAAGCCAGCTGACAATGATCATGGAAACCCTTCCGAAGTGTTTTCTGCAGTTTAAGAGCAGCTGTTCTATGAACAAGTTGACTTTCAAATTAACTGAACTGCTGAATGAGCTCACCAATTATGAGTCCGCTATGAACGGTCCTCGTAGGCCTAAACCGAGGAAAATGTTGCCGAATCTTCTAAATCTGTAAAGAAGAAGAAGAAAGGAAACTAGAAGGCAAAGACAAAACCAATGAAAAAGAAGAACAATAAAAGCTCCAAAGGAAAATGTTTCCATTGTGAACAACAAGGGCATTGGAAAAGGAATTGTCCAAAATACCTTGCAGAGCTTAAAGAGAAGAAGAATATAGAAATATGATTTACTTGTCATTGAGTCTCTTTTGGTGGAGGATGATAAATCCATATGGATTGTTGATTCTGGTGCCACTAACCATGTTTGTTGTTCTTTGTAGCTACTTGACTCATGGAGGGACCTTACTGAAGGTAGCTTTACCATGAGAGTTGGGACAGGGGATGCTGTGTTCAGCAAGCGCAATGGGAGTTTCAAATTTGAATTTTAATAAAAGTATTTATGTTTGAATATGGTGCTATATATTCCTGGTTTTCGTAGGAATTTGATTTCTGTAACAAAACTTATGGAATGTGGTTTTTATGTTTCGTTTAATAATAAGTCAGTTATTATTAATAGAAATGGATTAAATATATGCACGGGAAACTCTGAAAATAATCTATATGTATTAAAGCCGTTAATGCATGAATCACTGCTTAAAACTGAAATGTTTAAGATTGAAAGATCTAAAACTAAACGACAAAAGATTTCTCATGATGATATATATTTATGGCACCTTAGACTTGGTCACATTAACCTTGACCGGATAGATAGACTAATTAAGAACGGAGTTTTAAATCAGTTAAAACTTGGTACTTTACCTGTCTGTGAATCCTGTCTAGAAGGCAAAATGACCAAGAGACCTTTTACTGGAAAAGTGATAAGAGCCAAAGAAACTCTTGAGCTAATGCATTCTGATGTTTGCGGACCGATGAATGTAAAAGCCCAATATGGTTTTGAATACTTCGTCACTTTCATTGACGATTATTCCAGATATGGGTATGTTTACCTAATGCAGCACAAGTCAGATACATTTGAAAAGTTCAAAGAATATCATGCTGAGGTTGAGAACCAGTTAGGTAAAAGCATCAAAATTCTACGATCAGATCATGGAGGAGAATACCTTGATAGAGATTTCGAGGAATTCTTAGTTGAGCATGGAATTGTTTCACAACTCACAACACCTGGAACACCACAACAAAATGGTGTTGCAGAAAGGAGAAATCGAACCCTACTAGACATGATAAGATCAATGTTTAGTTATAGCACTCTACCTAGTTCATTCTGGGGGTAGGCATTGCAAACTGCAATGTATATCCTGAATGTAGTTCCTTCTAAGTCTGTTTCTAAGACTCCCTTAGAGTTGTGGAATGGTCGTAAAGCTAGTTTGCGACATTTTCTCATATGGGGTGTTGGCACATGTGCTAAAGAACAAGACTACTAAGTTGGAACCACGTTCACATGTGTGCCTATTTGTAGGCTATCATAAGGAAACTAGGGGTGGATTCTTTTATAGTCCAGAAGATAATAAAGTATTTGTGTTGAAAAATGCTACATTTCTTGAGGAGGACTATATGAGAGAGTTCAAACCTCGAAGTAAAGTATTACTTGAGTAGTTACTTGCTGGTACGACCAGTACACCATTGTCAAATGTTGACAAAGACATAACATCTTCTACATCTGAAATTCAGATGCAAGTTTATCAGGATACCATACCACTTAGACGTAGTGGGAGGGTTGTAAGACAACCTAAACGCTATCTAGGAAATGGTGAGGTGCAAGTTGTTGCATCTTGTGATGGTATAGATGATCCATTGACCTATCATAGTGCAATGGAAGATACTGATAAAGAGGAATGGCTCAAAGCCATGAACCTCGAGATGAAATCTATGTACTCTAACTCAATCTGGGAACTTGTAGACCAACCTAATGGAGTAAAACCCATAGGTTGCAAGTGGATCTACAAGAGAAAAAAAGGAATAGATGGGAAAATACAGACTTTCAAGGCTAGGCTAGTGGAAAAAGGTTATACCTAAAAAGAGGGAGTTGACTATGAAGAAACTTTCTCGCTAGTAGCCATGCTTAAATCCATCAGGATTCTTCTTTCCATTGCCACATATTATGACTATGAGATTTGGCAAATGGATGTCAAGACTGCATTCTTGAATGGTAATCTTGATGAGAGTATCTATATAGTACAACCAGAGAGGTTCATTACCCAAGGTCAAGAGCAAAAAGTTTGCAAGTTACAAAGGTCCATTTATGGACTTAAGTAAGCATCTAGATCTTGGAACATAAGGTTTGATACTACGATCAAGTCTTATAACTTTGAGCAGAACATCGATGAACCTTGTGTCTACAAACGCATCATTGATGGGAATGTGGTTTTCCTTGTGTTATACGTTGATGATATTTTACTCATTAGGAATGATGTAAAGATATTATCAGACGTGAAAATCTGGCTAGCTAACCAATTCCAGATGAAAGATTTGGGAGAGGCAAATTATGTAATTGGGATTCAGATCATTCGTGATCGCAAGAAACGACTGTTACAAATGTCTCAAGTAACCTATATCGATAAGATTCTTGTGCGATTTGGTATGCAGAATTCCAAGAAAGGTAATTTACCTTTCAGGCATGGAATTCATTTGTCTAAGGAACAGTCTCATAAGACACCTCACGCAGTTGAGGAGATGAGACATATACCATATTCTTCAGCAGACCGGACATCTGTTTTGCAGTGGGAGTAGTCAGTAGGTTTCAATCCAACCCAGGATTAGATCATTGGGTAGCGGTGAAACATATTCTCAAGTATCTTCGGAGAATGAAAAATTATATGCTTGTATATACAAGTCAGGATATGATTCTGAGAGGATATACAGACTCTGATTTTCAGACGGATGTCGATTCTAGGAAATCAACATCTGGATCAGTGTTCACCCTAGGTGGTGGGGTTATAGTGTGGAGGAGCATTAAGAAATCTTGTATTGCTGACTCCACCATGGAGGCTGAATATGTAGTAGCTTGTGAAGCAGCTAAGGAAGTAGTCTGGCTACGTAAGTTCTTGGCAGATCTGGAAGTTGTTCCAGATATGGATAAACCACTCACATTTTATTGCGATAATAGTGGTGCGGTGGAGAACTCCAAAGAACCAAGAAACCACAAGATGGGTAAGCATATTGAGAGGAAATATCACCTCATCAAGGATATAGTGCAGATAAGAGATGTCGATGTCACACATATTCAATCCACAGACAACCTGGCTGATCCGTTTACAAAGACCTTATCAGCTAAAGTATTTGAAGGTCACCTAAATGGTTTAGGATTACATAACATGTCTCATTTACTCTAGTCCAAGTGGGATATTATTGGGATTTATGTCCTAGAGCTTCATGTATTGTAAACTGAATTGATTTTTGTAATAATAATAAATGCATTATTCATTTTATCAAAGTTTTTTTTATTTATATCGCATATTGTCCAATTGTCTTGTTTACCTTGATTACTCTTGTATCTTTAGACTTAATGTATGTTTGATGCACAAGAGGATTTAAGTCTAAAGTTAGTAATCTAAATAGTCCATATAGAGCAAACAAAGAGGGTACTTTGTTTGTCGTATATCTATAGCTGCGGTCTATTCTATACTTGTATGATGACATTGATCTGGGATCGTTCATGTAGTGACATGGGAATGGAGACACCTTGTATGATAAGATCATATAGGACTAGACTCAGATAAATACGAATTTCTTTTAATATCCGTTAACCAAAGAAATTTATTTTATCTAATAGATTGTCATATATGGATTCGATATTAATCCTGAGTGTATTACGAACTCCTGCATGACAGGCTATGTCCTTTGATTTACTATGGTGAGGTTCGTGTTGCATTCTCGGCCAATAACTATGTATTTTGGGGATATGGTTTGATATGTAGCTGGGAACGTTTTACATAGATATGGAATTCACTCCTTCTTACGAGAAGTAGATGAATATCTCTTTTAAGAGTTGATTTGGGACTTGAACAATTTGAGCGCTCAACTTTTCTATTACGAATAGAAAGTATTTTATATTCATAATTGTTATGAATTAATTGTTCATTATAGAATCAATGGTGTTTAAAAGACAAAATATTTAGAGGGGTTTAACAGACTTATGACCTGTCTCTATTTATGAGATATTCGTGAAGGGCTATATCCATATGTAATGACTATATCGATGGACACCGAAAATATTCGGTTTACTTAATCCATCTACGGTAACGAGAGTTCAACTTTGAGTTTTTAGTGGAATAATGCGGAGTTAATAATTTGTAATATTTGATTAAAGAGTTTAATTAATATTTCGGAATTATTGGAGCTCGGAACCGTAGGTCCATTTGGTCCCCGTACTAGCTCGATTAACTGTAGCAAACCTAATATAATTAGATTGTCTAATTATATGCTCACATTATATTTATTTATATATTATTAATAAGATTAATAATATTTATTGTCACAAATGAAAACTATGTTAAATTAGTTTAACTTAATGTTTTCTAGAATTCTTTGATTATGAGATAATCAAGTTAGTAATAATTATGAGATAATTACTACAACATAATTGAAGGTAAATAAATCATTATTAATATATTGATTTTTTACCGTTGGAGACAAAGCCATATGGCTTACCATGTCATCCAAGCAATTATGTCTATTAGGTGGCTTGGATACACCTAATAGTTTTGTCATTAGCTAATGCATTTTATGCTTTGGTATGGCCTCCACATTTATGTGTTTGCCATTGAAAGAAAGCATTGAATGCTTAATGACAAAGCCATTGTCTTTAGCTTAACATTTCTTATGCTTTGGTATGGCATTCACATTTTTGTGTTGGCCATTGCAAGAAAACAGTAGATGCTTAATGACAAGGTTAGTTGGCTTGTGTAAGAGAATATAATCTCTACCATTTCTCTCACTTCCTAAGGTTAACACTTTGCATTAATTCACACAATTGTTGGGAGAAAAGATTTGAGAGAAAATAGAGAGAGTTCTAGCATTCACAAGTGTGGTGAAATTCATAAATCCAAACACCGTTGTGACATCTTAAATATCTAAATAGTTTAGAGGTTTAATCTTTGTGAGCGAAGCCCACACTTCGATTTGTTGGTTTCGAGTCATAGTTCGGAAGATCGAGTGGTTGATCCAAGTGTTGGACACCAAATGATTGATCTTGGCTACTACAACAAAGGGAGAATGCAAAGAAAATTTTGAAGATCCATACCGGACCCGGTGCTATCACAAGCAACTTCCGCCGCGCTAAGGAAAGTCGTTTCCTACAGTTTTTGTAAAGAATCAGCTAGGTTCTCTGTGGATGCAATCTTCGTGACATTAGCGTATTTTCTCTATATTATCTCCGTGATAAGATGATATTTTCTCTCTATATGCTTTCCCATCTTATGGCTTCTTGGTTCTTTGGAATTCGCCATTGCACCCCTATTATCATAATAAAGTGTGAGTGATTTATCTATATCTAGAAAAACTTCCAGATCTTCCCAGAACTTTCGGTGCCAGACTAATTCCTTAGCTGCTTCACAAACGGCTACATACCTAGCCTTCATGATGGAGTCAGCAATACAAGATTACTTTATGCTCCTCCACACAATGGCCCAACCACCTAGGGTAAAAACTGATCCAGATGTTGATATCCTAGAATCAAACAACATCTGTCTGAAAATCAGAGTATGTATATCCCTTAAGGATCACATCTTCACCATAATATACAAGCATATAATTTCTCGTTCTCTTAAGATACTTGAGAATATGTTTCACATCCACCTAATGATCTAAGCTTGGGTTAGACTGAATACTACTGACTATTCCCACTACAAAGTAAATGTCTGGTCTTATGCATAACATGACATACATGAGACTACCAGTTGATGAGGCATATGGGATATGTCTCATTTCCTAAACCCCTTGAGTGTCTTAGGAGACCGTTCATTCGACAAATGGATTCAATGTCGATAAGGTAAATTGCCTTTCTTGGAATTTGGCATCCTAAATCGCACAAGGATCTTGTTGATGTAGGATGCCTGAGACATAGCTAACAGTTATTTATTACGATCCCGATGAATCTGGATCCCAAGTACATAACTGGCATCTCCCGAATATTTCATTTCAAATTGGTTAGCTAGTCAGGTTTTCACGTCCGATAATCTCTTTATATCATTCCTAATTAGTAAAATATCATCGAAGTAAAAATGAGAAAAATCATTTTCCCATTAATGACGCGCTTGTATACACAAGGCTAATCAATATTCTGCTCAAAATCATAAGATTTGATCATGGTATCAAATCTTATATTCCAAGATCGAGATGCTTGCTTGAGTCCATAAATGGACCTTTGCAGCTTGCAAATCTTTTGCTCTTGACCTTGGACTATGAACCCCTCTGGTTATACCATCTATATACACTCATCAAGATTTCCATTTAAGAATGCAGTCTTGACGTCCATTTGCCAAATCTCATAGTCATAATATGATGTGATGAACAAAAGATTACAGACAGATTTGAGCATGGCTATTGGTGAGAAAGTTTCCTCAAAGTCAACTCTCTCTTTCTAGGTATAACCTTGGTCACTAGCCTAGTTTTGAAGGTCTGTACCTTCCCATCTGCTCCCCTCTTTCTTTTGTAGATCCACTTGAAACCTACAGGTTTTACCTTATTAGGTTGGTCTATAAATTCCCAGACTGAGTTGGAGTACAAGATTCCATCTTGAGGTTCATGGCCTTGAACCATTCTTTTTATTAGAATCATCCATTGCACTATGATAGGTCAATGGATCATCTACATCATCGCTGAAAGCGACAAATTATGCCTCTCCAACTCCTAGATAGCAATCGGGTTGTCGTACAACCCTCCCACTACATCTAGGTGGCAGATCATTTAAGAAACTTACATCTGACATTCAGATATTGAAGGCACTATGTGTTTGTCAATTATTATTAAGGATGGTTCGATGGTCGAAGCAGTGAGTAACTTCTCGAGTAACACCGTACGATGAAGTTTGAACTCCCTCATATAGTCCTCCTCTAGAAACATAGCGTTTGTCGATACAAACACTTGTTATATTTAGGACTATAAAAGAATTCACCTCTAATCTCCTTATGATAGCCTACAAATCGGCACACCTATGAACGTGGCTCCAACTTAGTAGTCTTATTCTTTCAGCACATGTGCTGGACACTCCTATATATGGAAATGTCATAAATTAACTTTACAACCACTCCATAACTCTAAGGGAGTCTTAGGAACAGACTTAGATGGATTTACACTTAGGATATACATTTCAGTTTGCAATGCATGCCCCAAAAACGAACTAGGTAGTGAACTGTAACTAAACATAGATCTTATCATGTCTAGTAGGGTCTGATTTCTCCTCTCTGCAACACCATTTTACTGTGGTGTTCCAGATTCTATGAGCTGGGATACTATCTCATACTTAACTAGGAATTACTCGAAATCTTTGTCAAGATATTCCCCTCCATGATTTGATCACAGAGTTTTGATCCTCTTACCTAATTGATTCTCAACCACAACATGATATTCTTTAAGCTTTTCAAAAGTATTTGACTTGTGATGCATTAGGTAAACGTACCCATATCTGGAATAATCGTCAATAAATGTGAAGAAATATGCATAACCACATTGGGTTCTTACATTCATCGGTCCGCAAACGTCCGAATGTATTAGCCCAAACGGTTGATTGGCTCTTATATCCTTTCCAGTAAAAAGTCTCTTGGACATCTTTCCTTCTAGACAGGATTCGCAGATTGATAAATTTCCAAGCTTTAACTGGTTTAATGCTCTGTTCTTTATCAACCTATCTATCCGGTCAAGGATGATATGTCCAAGTTTAATATGCCACAGATATATGTCATCGTGAGAAATCTTTTGCCATATTGTTTTAGGTTTTTCAACCTTAAACATTTCAGTGTTGAGCGGTGGCCAATGTGTTAATGGTCTTAACACATATAAATTGTTTTCTAAGTTTCATGTACATATGGTTAATCCATTTCTACCAACAATAACCAAATTACTATTAAAAGAAATCGAAAAACCATCATCCAAAAGTTTTAAAACAAAAATTAAATTCATGTGAAAACCATAAATGAATAACACATTGTTCAAATTTAAATAACTATTATTTAAAAAACATAGGCTGGAAACTCCCACTACTCTTGCTGAAATGGCATCCTATGTCCCGACTATCATGGTGCAATCATCTTTAGCAAGGTCCCTCCATGAATCAAGTAGATGCAAAGGAGAAAAAACATGGTTAATGGCTACAGAATCAATAATCCATGTGGACTTATCATTCTTCACTAATAAAGATTCGATAACAAGTAAATCATATTTATCTATAGCCTTTTTCTTTTTCATCTCATCAAGGTATTTATGACAGTTTCTTTTCCAAAGCCCGTCCTTGTTACAGTGGAAACATTTTCCTTTGGTCTTGGCTTCATTTGAGCCTTTCTTGTTCTTCTATTTCATAGGCTTAGTCTTAGTCTTCCCAGTGCCTTTCTTATTGTTCTTGGAAGATTTAGAGAATTCGGCAACATTTGCCTCAGCATTAGGCTTTCGAGGATCCACTAACATGGAATCGTAATGGGTGAGCTCAGTCAGCAGCTAGGTGAAAGTAAAAGATAAGTTGTTCATAATATAGTTGTTTTTAACCTATAGGAAACTCTTTGGAAGAGTTTCCATGATCATGGTCACCTGGCTCTGCTCGCCAATACGAGCGCCATAGGTTTCGGCCTTATTGAGATAAGTCATCATCCTTAAGACGTGCTCTCGGACTGATGTCCATTCCTCCATCCTATCAATCATCGCTGAGACCATGGCCTCATGATGCTCACGCTTCGAAGACTGCCCAAACATGTCTTGCAATGACTCTATCATTTAAGATGTTGTACCCATAGGTTCGTGTTTTGTAGAAAGAACCTCGGACATCCCTGCTAGCAAGTAGCATCAGACTTTCTCATTAGCCGCAACCCATTTTTGGTAGGAATCACGTACAGCTTGGCTAGTGTTTCTGGCCGGTTTTGGAGGACGCTCCTCCATCAGGACAAACTTTAGGTCTTGACAGACCAGGATAAAGTTTATGTTACTTTTCCATTTGTTATAATTTTCTCCCGTTAATTTATCGTTAGAGAGCATGACAATTATTTGAGAAACCATGGCTGGAAAAATAAAATAAACATGCATTTAACACTCATTCATCGCGTATTAAAATTATCAATTATTTTAGGCATAAAATTAAACATGATGCATGAACCATGAACAATGAATTAGAAACCTAAGAGAATTACTTTGCCACGAAAATTCATCATCCCACAAATAAGTGCCGCCATAGGGTAGGTCAAGTATTTGCATGATAGATCGAGACAATCTTAATTGATTAATATATAAGTGATTACTCTTATTCCTTTATTAACCAACCACTGTTTGATTTGATCAATGAATTTTGATTAACATTTGGTCATTCTTGTATGAGTGTGACCAGTTGTTTCAGATTCCTTGGAATTTAACTAATGAAGTGCCACTGTATGGTAGGTCAGTTCACTGGATACATGTAGAGTCTCTATCCTCTCAGAATCCAAACTTGATATTGACCCTAAATGGACACCATCCTTAGAGGGACGAAAACAAAGCTGTCTCAAGGCGCCTTTTGAATCTTACGTTTTCAGACTAACAATGGAGATCACGAGATATATTGTCGTATATCTCTCTCACACTCACTATTTTAAATTTAAGGTTTCTACTTTAAAATATCTAATATTTTAATTTACTAGTGTGAATAAATTTATGTTGACTAAAACATAACTCTTATTTACACTAGTGCACTATTAGTGACCTTACCAATTTTAATTCTTAAAATTTAACTCAGTAATATATAGTAGTCTCTACTAATCATTTTACTCAATTAAACTAATTTAATTGAGCTAGTTTTAGTGACCTATTATATTTTAGCTTTTAAAATATTGGAACGCTAACAAGTTTAAAAATTTAAAATTCTAGCGTGGATAAAATTTTAATTAAACCATTTAATTAATCTACGTGCGTTATAAAATCTGCTAGGTGAAAGTAAAAGATAAGTTGTTCATAATATAGTTGTTTTTAACCTATAGGAAACTCTTTGGAAGAGTTTCCATGATCATGGTCACCTGGCTCTGCTCGCCAATACGAGCGCCATAGGTTTTGGCCTTATTGAGATAAGTCATCATCCTTAAGACGTGCTCTCGGACTGATGTCCATTCCTCCATCCTATCAATCATCGCTGAGACCATGGCCTCATGATGCTCACGCTTCGAAGGCTGCCCAAACATGTCTTGCAATGACTCTATCATTTAAGATGTTGTACCCATAGGTTCGTGTTTTGCAGAAAGAACCTCGGACATCCCTGCTAGCAAGTAGCAGCAGACTTTCTCATTAGCCGCAACCCATTTTTGGTAGGAATCACGTACAGCTTGGCTAGTGTTTCTGGCCGGTTTTGGAGGACGCTCCTCCGTCAGGACAAACTTTAGGTCTTGACAGACCAGGATAAAGTTTTTGTTACTTTTCCATTTGTTATAATTTTCTCCCGTTAATTTATCGTTAGAGAGCATGACAATTATTTGAGAAACCATGGCTGGAAAAATAAAATAAACATGCATTTAACACTCATCATCGCGTATTAAAATTATCAATTATTTTAGGCATAAAATTAAACATGATGCATGAACCATGAACAATGAATTAGAAACCTAAGAGAATTACTTTGCCACGAAAATTCATCATCCCACAAATAAGTGCCGCCATAGGGTAGGTCAAGTATTTGCATGATAGATCGAGACAATCTTAATTGATTAATATATAAGTGATTACTCTTATTCCTTTATTAACCAACCACTGTTTGATTTGATAAATGAATTTTGATTAACATTTGGTCATTCTTGTATGAGTGTGACCAGTTGTTTCAGATTCCTTGGAATTTAACTAATGAAGTGCCACTGTATGGTAGGTCAGTTCACTGGATACATGTAGAGTCTCTATCCTCTCAGAATCCAAACTTGATATTGATCCTAAATGGACACCATCCTTAGAGGGACGAAAACAAAGCTGTCTCAAGGCGCCTTTTGAATCTTACGTTTTCAGACTAACAATGGAGATCACGAGATATATTGTCGTATATCTCTCTCACACTCACTATTTTAAATTTAAGGTTTCTACTTTAAAATATCTAATATTTTAATTTACTAGTGTGAATAAATTTATGTTGACTAAAACATAACTCTTATTTACACTAGTGCACTATTAGTGACCTTACCAATTTTAATTCTTAAAATTTAACTCACTAATATATAGTAGTCTCTACTAATCATTTTACTCAATTAAACTAATTTAATTGAGCTAGTTTTAGTGACCTATTATATTTTAGCTTTTAAAATATTGGAACGCTAACAAGTTTAAAAATTTAAAATTCTAGCATGGATAAAATTTTAATTAAACCATTTAATTAATCTACGTGCGTTATAAAATCCAATGATACGTGGAGTTGTATCCCAAGTGCAGACCACACTACCATCTATTCGGAATCGACTATACAATTTACGTTCGGATTTCCATCCTATACACCAATGGAATTCATTATGCACTCATTAAGCCCATTATTTTAGAATTTCCAATTTTAAACCATTAAACCAATTAATCTTATTAATCATTTTTCGTGCATACCAAATTCCAATTTAACTATTTTAAATTACATAAATCATATTTTATGTCTAGAATATCCATGTATGCAAAACATGTTATGACATGTGAAAATGCAAGAGTAGGCACCATATAACTATATGACATGTTATTCAAATATTTCGAATTAAACATACATACAACATAAAAATAATTTTGCATTGACCGGGCTCTTATTTTTCCTATACTAATCTAATTAGTGCATAAAATTTCCAAGGTTTCCCTTGGTCTTCAAATCTTTCTCCATGGTGGTGTTGGCTCATTTTGCGATTTTGGTGCTCTAAATTATAAAAAATGAAATTTTACATATGAAAAATAAATTACAACATTTGTAAAAATTGGCCTTATTGCCTTACATCCCAAAACCAAAACTAACATAAAAATAAGATTTGGAAAAATTTACGACCAATGCAAAAAATCATTCATCATATGAATCAACAATAACCATTCATCTCATGAGTATTTTTTTGTGCCTACTCATCTAAACATGCATATTATTATTTATATCTCATATAAATAAATAAAAACAGTAACTTTAAATGAAAAAAGAAGGGTTAAGAATATTTTTCAACATCACTCTTGATGCCAATTGTAGGAACCACTTTCCTAGCGCAGCAGAAACACGTTAGGCACCCGGGATTGGACTTGAAAAATTTTATGCCCTTCCATTCTTCTGGCCGAAAGTTACTATTCCACTGAAATTTTACTTCTGTTTTAAACAAAAGTTCAGCCCCTGAATAGCCCCGGAACTGTTAGGGTTGGTGCTCTGAGCGCCAATTTTATTATGTATTTCCTTGTAAAAACTAATGTAATATTTATTATGAATAAAATAAACAGTTTCTATTATATAAATCCTCTTTTATATGGAAAAGACATAATAGACCTTAGAATGATTAATTATGATACTGATGCAAAAGCGTCACAACTGACATTGAGTTTTATCATGACGTTTTCATTCTTAGACAGTTCCTGGTCAAGGTTTATACTACTTGGTCAGTAAAGTAAACCCGTTGAGACTGGTACATGTCGTATATTGAAATCTTGGATTTCGATGGTTTCTCAATGAACCATAAGTTTTGGAGACTCGTATAGACGTGTAGGTATTTATAATGGATAAACACTGAACGACTCACCGAATATTCTTAATGGATGGTACACCAACGTCAATAAGAATTTTCCTGGGTTGAGTGAGCATAGTGATTCTTTGATTTGAGATACCACTTTGGATATATGAGTTATCCTCCACACTTAGATGACAATCACGTCACTGATCTATTTAGATTAAACCTCCGCCTGTTCGTTGGGTGTGTACTGATGGTATGTTGAATACTATGCTTCAGGATATTATTCATTAAATCCCTGTATATCTTGATAAAATATTTTTTAGTCCTTTCATTCGCGAGGAGCTGGATGAGAAGAAACTCTCATGTCCAGTTCTCTAGTAGAGATGGAATTGAGAAAGAACCATCAATTATAACCCCCAAAGAATAAGATTCTGTAAACAATTATACTTAAAGAGAATAATAACTTCAAACTAACTATTTATAATTACGCATATCTCTTTTATCTAAATTCGAAATCATAATTTGTAAAAATATATGTACACTTAACATGTATACTTATAATTTTCATTCGCAAACCTCTCTCAAATTTGGATTTACGTAAGATCAAAATTAGCCTCAAAGTCTCCACACAAAAATTGATGGTATGTTTTTTTTTTCTTTTCTTTTTTTTAAAATAGATAATATTTATTCTTATTTTCATTGTTAATCAAATATAATTTTCTATTTATGTTATCATCAAGTAACAATTTTCTTGTTTTATATTTTCCGTATTTGAAATATTTTGCATTATGTCTTTCTTTATAATTAGATTATATAATCTAATTTTTGTGCCGGTTCTTAAAATATTATGATTAGTAATTATTGAATAAAAATATATATGTAATCGAATTTTAACTGTATATTTATATAAATATACTCTTGGCAAAAGATTATTAAAAGATAAGGATCCAAATTTATAAATCATAGTTAACAATTCTTTAGCAAAGTTGGTTATGAACCTCCTTGCCTCGTTTTTAATCCGAGTCCGTACATGACTATGCGACAGGGGCAAAGTGTTTAAGAGCTCTAGATGAGTTTTAAAGTATGTGACTTCTTATCAATAAATTTTTTTATTTGTTTTTTTTAATTGTAATGAACGTTAATTTTTTATAATTTCAACGCCCCTGAATTTAATCCAAATTTAAGGGACTGTTTATGTGGATTTGTCCCCAGATCCACCCTTGGTATGATAGTTTATTTATATTTAATATTAGGGAAAAAATAATATCCCATATAATGTCATATGGACCTGAAAAGAACCGGTAATTAATTAAGATAAGATGATGGAATTTTGGCAGAATATTAAAAATATGTCTAAAGTTCACTTTCAATTATCATTCCACAAAGTGAAGAAATTATAACAAAATGGAACGATATTTAATTATTATTATTATTATTATTATTATTATTATTATTTTTGGCTCTTTTGTTGTCATGGTCAGTCAACATGCAATGAGATATATTTCCGAGGTCTGTCTATCTTGTAATTATTGACTATACACACACAAAGTGAACGTGGTTCCTTGAAGTATTTAAGGTGAAAATACACAAAGTTTTTACCTTGTACGTGTATGGGGGAATAGATGTAATTTGTGGAGATTAAAATTTTTCTCTTTCTAATACACGTCCTAGTAAGATTTACAGTGGGTAGAAATCAATTAGCCTAAAGTCTAAATTGATAATGGCAGATAAACAATCAAACACAAAATAAAATAGTGAAAGTAAACAAGTGAATACATGATTTATTTATAAAGTGGAAAACTCTTTGAAGAGAAAAATCACTTCGAGTATAGCCTACCACCGGAATTCACTATATTAGAAAAACTTACAGGGATGGTGAAAAGACCTTAAGCAACAACTTTACTGACTCAATTCCCATTACCGTAATAACCCGAAGAATAAGTAGCTTTCTTCAGATCCCTGAAGTCTCAATGAATCAACTCTGTAACTTGCAACGTCTGAACACCGAACACCAATCTCCACCTTAGAACTCTAAAGATAGTTGATATTGGTTAGGTTTGTATTCCTGGAAACCTCATTTTCTCTCTCAAATCAAGCCTCTATTTGGTGATTCATCCCTACCCCATTGAGCCTTAGAAAAAAAAATTTCAAAAACTTTCTTTGATCACCCATGCAATTCGACCCACTTCAAATGGAGTTGAGCTTAATTTCTAAGACCTTCATGCTTAATATTTTCATGTGTATGCTTAAGGTTGACAATCAAGATGGGGTTGATAAATGAAATGTCGAAGATATTCTATGGCAAATTAAAAATATAAATATTGAAAATGATAAGTTTTTCTCCTTACTCAAAATTCAAAAAAATAAAAAAAAGAAAAGAAAAGAAAATAAAATAAAAGAAATAGCAAGAAGAGAAGAAAGGAGAGAAAAATGATTGAAATTGTGAAATTTTTTTAAAAAGAAAATATGGGTGTATCATTTTTGAAGGAAAAATGTCTAGCATACTTGGAAAACTTTACACTACCCAAATTCCTTTTCTAACCTTGACTACATTACAACCGCATTCATTGATATTTTGACTCTAAGGTGCACTTTAAAGAATTTTGATTTCCATTAAAGTGTACTTATCATATTATCAATATATGTTTAATACTTGTACCAAATGATTTGTCTCCATTGACAGAAATTCAAAGCACTTTACCTAAACAGTTAATTGTCTACCTTGTGAGGCATGGAGTTATAGCTTTAACTTGTGATTTTTCTTGTGTATGCATGCTTAACATTGTATTGGGGTTTAGTGAATGAATACGCCCAAAAAGTATTTGCGACTATCGCATTATAGTTGGGGTGTTGATTCATGAGAGAGATGGTTACAATGAACTAATTTACTTAAACAAAAATATTAGCAATAACTTAATGAAAATAGATAGATTGAATTGGTAATGTAAAATAAAGATTACGAGAAAAACTTAAAGGTTATCAATAGAGAGAGGCAGCAAAGCGTCAGGAATCCCTCTTGTATCAAATTCCTATATTCAGTTATTGATTTCTTTTATTACTCAATTGAAGGTTTCACATCCCAAACCAACAATCGGAAGATATTCAATTCAAAACACATAAAATTATAAGGTAATCGATGAATTATCTTCTATATGTTAATAGCACACAAAGTTATCGTTATGATCTATCTAACGTCGACAATATACCCACAAACAATACTGCAGCAGAAGACCAACTCATAAAACAACTTTACCAGTCACAACTGGGTTCTCCAATCACACATAGAAGAAGCATGACTATTCCTATATACAAGTTGGTAAAACACAATCTTTGGATTCATCAATCAAAAGAAAATAAAGAATAACAAACACCAATTATATTAAACATTAAAATGTACTTAGGAATCAAAAATATAAACATAAGAACTTAAATACAAGAGTTCATCTGTAGCTTTTCCTAGGATATTAGTTCTCCATGCAGAAGAGAGAAATCACTTTGATAGATCGGAGAGACATTCTGTCGGCTTGAAGTTCTTCATTCTTCTCTCTAGAAATTGTGTTTTTTTTTTTGCTATTTGATGTGTGTTCTCCCTCTGTTTTTCTCCTCATTTTAGGGTTATGGACGAAGTTGGGTTTATATAGAGAAGTCTTGGAGTCATTGTGCGCATCAAACACGACTAAATTAAGTTTCTGCTGTCTTCCGGGGCGCCGCGGTGCTGGCAAGTGGCGCCACGGTGCCAAACTTGCTGGAAAATATATGTGTACAGATTCCGTAGGTGCATCGCGATGCCAATGAGGGCGCGTCACGACGCACAGTAGCTTTTCTAGTTTCACCGATTCTGCGATTCAACTCTTCCCGCATGCTTCCAATGCGTCCGTTAGGTCCCGAAACATGTGTAATTGCTCAATTCTTCATGTTCATTGCTCCTTAATAACAATACACAAAATAAACTATAATTAAGATTAAATACATAATAAACAAGCCGAATTAGCGATGTTCAAAGTACTTTCATGCACTTATCACAACCCCCAACCAGCTTATTGCTAGTCCCTAGCAATTCAAACGCAAAAATAAAATAAGAACTAAACTAAATAAAACTATCTAAGCCACTTTCGTAGGGATCACGATTGCATTTAGCGTATGCAACAAGCTTTTAAACCCCTAGGTGTCCCTAGTGGACGAGTTATAGTCTCGTGAGGGCTTACAGCGACGACACCCACAAACGTCATTCAAAACACATGCAATCAAACAAAAATAAAATGGAATAGTTCCAGTAGTTATACATATTATTGTCCTCAAAGAATGTCTAGCAATGAAATCAGAGAAATTTCAAAGTACTCAACGCAACTCAAATCCAAGTCTTTGAATAAATCATCTAAGCCAGACTCACGGTGTGTGTGTGTAAAGGTTCATTCACAGCTTGATTCATAGGTAAGCCAATTCAATGATTTCGTTTAAAAATTGGGATCCGATGGGTCAAACCAACCTAGATATCTCAAATGTGCTCTGTAATTGCCTTTCTGTGCTCAGCATGGTATGATTTTTTTTTCTTTTCTTACTTTGTCTCTTTTTTTTCCTTTTTTTTTTCTTTTTTTTCAACACACCTATCATTTAAGGTAAAATTTCTCCTCATTGTGGTCCTAACACTCGCCCATGAGTAGCTTCACGCTTATCGGTTATAGGTGGTTTAATTTCTTTCTCTTTAGAGACTTTCTTTTTTATTTTTAACTATACATTATAACACTGGCAAATTAGGATAGACATATAAGTAAACGGTCATTCATCGACATGCAATTTCTTCAACTAGTCACCTTGCTAACTACATAGGCTTTCACTGCTAAAAACCTATAATTAAGTGCTTACGAGTCTAACCTAGATCAATTACTACATGCATCAAATAAAAGCACATTAAAGAACTTATCGTTTCTAAGGTTTCACCCTAAAACAAACAATATCATCATTAGACTTATGCTTTACTATTAATGACTAAAAACAAACAAACAAAACAATTTTTTTTTAATAAAGAATAACAACACACCTACATGAATAACACATACACAACCAGGTAAAACACATGATATATAATACCGCCCCAACCTAAATGAAACATTGTTCTCAATGTAACAACATGAAAGACAAAAGACAAGGAAGGAGCAAATGGGACTAGCACAATTTGTAAAATCACATCCCGTCCCAAAATCTGATTGTTAATTTAAATTTTTTAGTGTTATTAAATTAATTAAAATTATTACTATTTTATTTCTTGTTTTCTTCCTTCCTTTGTTTCATCTTTTAATTTTACTTTCTTTGTACTTCTATTTTTGTGCCTTCCTCTATTTCTTTCTCTTTTTTTTTTTTTTTTTATTTCTTCATCCTCTGCTGGTTTTCTTCTTTTCTTTATTTCTTTTCTTCTTTCTTGAATTTGTGTGGTAGGCCCTCATATTGTTGCTGCTGACTTTGCAGCTTATATAATAATGATATTAGGGACCGCCTATACAGAGAATCGATTGGAACGCTTAAATTTGGATCAAAATTTAAGACTTTCAAATCTAAAAAAAAATTAATATAAATTATAATAAAGATGCCAAAATTTGGAGCCCCCAAGTAAGAAATTTTGATCAACCATTAATAACCCTTACCGTGTGGAAAATATAAATGACTTTTTTACTTGAAAATTTAACCCATACACGTCAGCATCAGTTATGAATTTGTCACAATGAAATCTCCACCTAAAACGTGGAAAATGATAAAGAATTGTATGTACTAGAGTCGTAAAGCACGCCGCCCATGATTTGGCGTTAGTGTTTGAGAAATTTTTTGATATAATTTTTTTTATAGGTGATATGATTTTGTTAATTAATATTATGTAAAATATAAGATTTATATTAAATAAAATTATTATTTATTTAATTATTTAATATACATAATAAAATGTTATTCGATTATTATATAAATGGCGTGATATTAATGTTAAATAATAGAATTTTTCTTTTTTTGGATGCTTTTTACATTGGTGTGGCTGTGTTTCGTGAGTCGGGAATGTGATTATTTTCCTCTTTACATGTCTCATATTCTTTGCTTGCTTATTTTCTCAAGCTTTCCCTAAAATTGACTTGATTATTAAGCAAATCCGAAAAGAGAATATACTTTGGAAAATTTTCATAACACAAAGTGACAAAGGCAAGAATAAAGTTCATATGATTTTGATTTTACAAAGATATCATATGACTTTTTGGAAGAACTTGCCATCACATTTTAAGTTCAGTAATAAGTTTCTGCTGCCTCTTGTTTCTCTTTAAAACTCATAACTAAATAAATAAATGGTAAATGCTCATTTGATTTCTATAGTTTAAGCTAATATATAAAAGCTAAAAAATCAATATTTCAAATGATTTATTAATGTTTCAATTTTCATTTCATTTAATATTTCACTTTTCACATTCTTTGATATCTAACCTTTCATTTTCTAACTTATTCAAATTCTTTGTTTTTAAAATTATTAAAAAATAATAATTTTTTTTTCTTAATTCGAAATTATTAATGATGTGCGACTCATGTGCTACTAATTCAACCTTTCAAATTCTTCAACATCTAACCTTTTATTTTCGGAATTCCTTAAAATTCTTTATTTCCTAAGATTATTAATAGTTATTAATTTAATCTTTTTAAAATTGAAGTTATTAATGATTAAAAATACACCATTTAATTATAATTAATTGTAGTGACACATAGTTTGTTTGATACGTCATAACAATAATTAAATATTGTCCATGGATGACTTAACCTGATGTGGATGCTGGTTTTCGCCCGAGGTCCACAATCGAGAATTTGTAGATTGAGGGAACTAGCGATCCTGCAAAACAAAGGTAGAGTGAGCATGGAGGTTACTGCCCACTAGTGTGGTGGGTGTCGTAGGCACTCCGACGCTCAAGTCAGTAGTGAAGACGAGCGGAAAATAAGGAAGAGCAAGGTTTAGGGCTACCTTGACCTTCGTAGATTGTCGTGAGGGCGGTGGGCCGATGTTTGAAGAGTAAGAGGCTCTGAGAGCTCAAGTTTGAAAGCTAAGACTTCTCCTAAAAAAACTATGCCTTCTGCTCGTGGATTACCCCTTTTATTTATATGCTCTTGGGAAGTGTGCTTATTTAATACATTAATTGTTTGTCTGTTGGGTGCTGGAAACGGCTGGTCCATGAAGATGGGGAGTTATGAGTTCAAGCGTTTCGTGGGCTGGCAACTGATGAGTAAGGAGGGCACTTTGGTAAGATATTTTCATGGATATGGGCTTGTGAAATAACTTGGGCCAATATAAGCTTACAAACGGGCTTTTGGGTTCTTTAGACTGACAGGTGATGAGTGTCGGGCCTCCCTTTTATGCGTGGGCCTAAGAAGGTAATTGGGGCCCAAGTCCATTCTCGGTACTGTTTGGGGGGTTTGGGGTACATTTGGTATAGGACTCGAAGCGAAAAGTCAAAAATGCTCTTGGCCCAAATTAGACTCGTACAGTTTGTCTCATACTCTCTAAGTCAAGGACTCATTGGCTTTGAGAGTACTTGACGCGTGTGTCGTCTGATGCGAGACCATAGGATGTAGGTGTACTTGAGCGTTGATGTTGCCTATCAATTGAACCAAACAAATGCCATGTTGTGAGCTTGACTCTACATGAGCCATTTGGGATGTTCCCAGTTGAAAGAATCAGATGAAGGTAATGATCATGAACTTGACTCTACATGAGCCATTGGAGACGTACCTAGTCGAATGAACTAGTTTGAAGGTCAGGATAATTACCACTTTACTGATCAAATGACCACTGGAGTCTTCAATGTTGTTTGGACCAGATGGAGGCCAGGTCTTCATTTGACTCGACATGAGTCTATGAGGGATGTCCCCGGTCGACTGAACAAGATGAAGGTTCTGGGTATTATTCATACGATATTGTCGTATGGACTGAGGGAAGTCCATGTCTATAGTTGACTCGACGTGAGTCCTTGGGGGATGTCCCCGTTCGACTGAGCCAGATGAAGGTTCATGAGTTATTTCACACGACATTGTCGTATAGACCGAGGGAAGTCCATGTCTACAGTTGACTCGACGTGAGTCATTGGGGGATTTCCTCGGTCGACTGAGCCAAATGAAGGTTCAGGAGCTATTTCACACGACATTGTCGTATGGACTGAGGGAAGTTCACGTCTGTAGTTGACTCGACGTGAGTTATTGGGGGATATCCCCGGTCAACTGAACCAGATGAAGGTTCATGAGATAATTCACATGAAATTTGTCGTATGGATTGTGGGAAGTCCATGTCTTCAGTTGACTCGACATGAGTCCTTGGGGGATGTCCCCAATCGACTGAACCAGATGAAGGTTCATGAGCTATTTCTCACGACATTGTCGTATGACTTGAGGGAATTCTATGTCTATAGTTGACTCGACGTGAGTCCTTAGGGGATGTCCCCGGTCGACCGAACCAGATGAAGGTCAGTATCATCCCCATACTACAGGTCAAAGGAACAGATGAGTCTTCAATGTTGTCTGAACCAGATGAAGGTCAGGTTGTTAACTTGACTCTACATAAGCCATTGGAATGTTCCTAGTTGAATGGACCAGATGAAGGTCATGACAATCTCCATACTACTGGTTAAAGGACCATGTGAGTCTTCAATGTATCCCCATACTACCGGTCAAAGGACCATGAGAGTCTTTAATGTCGTCTAGCCTTGATGAAAGTCTATGAAAGTCTCAACTCCACTAGTCATGATGAAGGTTCAAGGGAGGCTATGGCCGACTAGACCTGATGAAGGTCTAGGAAGGTCTTCACTTCTCACTCTACAATCCCCACTCTACGAGACCCGTCAAAGGTCAGTGGGGGTCTTCATTTCTTATTCTACAATCATCACTCTACAAGACCTGACAATGGTCAATGAGGGTCTTCATCCTCATTCTACAAGACCTGACAAGGTCAATGTGGGTCTTTATTCCTCATTCTACAATCCTCACTCTACGACACCTAATAAAGGCCGGTGAGGGTCTTCATTCCTTATTCTACAATCCTCACTCTACAAGACCTGACAATGGTTAATGAGGGTATCCATCCCTCATTCTACAAGACTTGACAAAGGTTAACGGGGGTCTTCATTCCCCATTCTACAATCCTCACTCTACAAAACCAGACAATGGTCAATGAGAGTCTTCATTCCTCATTCTACAAGACCTGACAAAGGTCAATGCGGGTCTTTATTCCTCATCCTACAAGACCTGACAAAGGTCAATAAGGGTGTTCATTCCTCATTCTACAATATCATATATGTAGTGTCGAATGAGATCTTTAACGAGTGTCAAGCTTCACATAGTAGTGTCAAATGAGATCCTTAAAAAATGTCAAGTTTCACACGTGTAGTGTCGAATGAGATCCTTAACAAATGTCAAGCTTCACACGTGTAGTGTCGAATGGGATCATTAACAAGTGTCAAGCTTCACACGTGTAGTGTCGAATGAGATCCTTAACAAATGTCAAGCTTCACATGGTCATGTCGAGTGGGACATTCACCTTATGCTGAGTGTACTGTCGAGTGAGACATTCACCACATGATGAATCTTCATTTAGTGCATCCTTCTTAAGCCTACATCTTTACAGTGTCGAGTGAGACACTCACCTCATGATGAATCTTCACAAGTGTTAATTGGAGCATCCTTCTTAAGTTGAGTCTACATCTTTGTAGTGTCGAGTGGATCATTTATCTCAAGATGAATCTTTATTTGGAGCACTCACTCTAAGCCGAGACTACATCTTTGTAGTGTCGAGTGAGATGGTATCCTCATGATGTTTATCCATGTAATATTGATCGGAACCTTAGGTAGCTCAGCCAACCTATTTGTCATGTCAAATGGAACTTCAACCAATAGCTGATCCTTCCTTCATGTCATATCGACTAGACTCTTAGCCTCTAGCTAAGACCTATTCTTTTGTCGTGTAGAGTGGTGCTTCAGCCTCTAGCTGGGAGTTCTTCCTTGTCGTGCGGAGTGGAACCTCATCTTCTAGCTAAGACTTTTTCATTGTCGTATCGAGTGGAGCCTCAACCCCTTTAGCTAGGACTTCTTCCTTGTCGTGTGAAATGGAACCTCAGTCTCTAGCTAAGACTTATTCCTTGTCGTGTCGAGTAGAGCCTCAGCCACTAGCTATGACTTTTTTCTTGTCGTGTCGAGTGGAGCCTCAGCCATTTAGCTATGACTTCTTCCTCATGCCAACTCTTAGGATACGTAGCATCGAGTGGGACATCCTCCTCATGCCAAGCCTTCATACACGTTGTATCGACTGGGACGTCCATGCCAAGTCTTCATTAGAGTATTGTCCCTTCGGGACATCCTCCTCAAGCCAAATCTTCATACACGTAGTGTCGACTAGGACATCCTCCTCATGCCAAGCCTCTGTAGTGTCGACTTGGATATGCACCTCAAGCCAGATATATGGCTTCGTCGCATGGGATGAGTGGTAGAAAAAGTGGTTCTACTGGAGGGAAACGTCTTGTTTATATTGTCGATTGGAGCAAATGGATTTCTCCCTAAGTTGGAGTTTTATGAAGGATAATTTTTTTTAAAAAAGTAACCAATGAATACTTGTTTGGGAAGCTATGATGTCCCCAAGGTTACAATGGGTGGCCTATGGCTCTTTTTGGTGATCTAATCGCATCAAGTGACACCTTATTGAGATATATTTCTAGCATATCATTTATCAGGTCGCTTGGGAGGATTCAAGATTCTTTCATTGTGATGGTTGGTGGAGCTTCCTCTCTTACTGTTCCTTTTATCATCATCCCACCTGATCTTAATGTGAGCTAGAGCCGTGGCTTGATCCATCGTGTAGCATCGAAATTTAGTGAGCTTTTTGTATAGTCCACTTTCTGAAAGTAATCCATTTCTGAATGTTTCCGCTGCAGTAGGCTGATGGAGATCTGGGATTTTTATCCTCTCTCTATTGAAGTGAGCCACGTAGCTTCGCAAGGATTCCCCTCTCCGATGTTGGATGGCATTAAGGTCATTGGTGGTCTTCTCAAGTTTGCAAGAACATGCAAAATGCTCTATAAATTTGTCTGCTAGCTGTTGGTAAGACTCGATGGATCTGTATGGGAGATTGATAAACCAGGTGAGGGCATGACCAGCTAATGTTTCTCCAAATCCTCTGCAATACCAGTTCCCATTGATGAGGAGCCAGACTCGTTGATATTATCTTGTATTTGTAATGGAAAACATGGTCGTCTAGGTCAGTTGATCCATCATACATCTTCATATCTGGAGGACTGAACTTCCTTGGTAGTTTGATGGAAGTGATGGTCTCCAAAAATGAAGTATCAGAAATTATTTCGGCCCGACTTTTCCTTATTGGTAGTCTGATATCGGGGAGGCTGGATAAAATTGCTTCTTGGAATTCTAACATTTCTTTGCGTATGTTCGAAGTGACTTGTTGCGCTTGGTCGATCGTGGAAATTGGTTCATTTCTTGAATGGTTTTGTGGGTGGTGGTTTGGTGGTGAATCATCATTTACCACATCATTGAATACCCCCAAGAGATTGTATGGGATTATATGATTGTTGGGATTTTCTGGAGTATCACGTTGTTGGGAAATTGAGGTGATATGCTCCAGTTGCTTCTAGAGGGTTGTGTTGGAGCTTCACATGACTTGATTCTTTTTTAAAGGCGCATAATCGTTCTTGCAGTATGGCCAGCTGTGTAGACAAATGATCTGGTGTATGCTCACTACTAGAAGCCATGAATGGCTGTGATTTAGAAACCATAGACTGAGAAATCTTTGCCTGCTATGAATCGCTAAGGCCCCACGGTGGGCACCAAATTGTGGATACTAGTTTTCGCCCGAGGTCCACAATCAAGAATTTGTAGGTTGGGGGCACTGGTGATCCTGTAAAACAAGGTAGAGTGAGCATGAAGGTTACTGTCCACTAGTGTGGTGGGTGCCGTAGGCACTTTGACGCTCAAGTTAGTAGTAAAGACGAGCAGAAAATAATGAAGAGCAAGGTTTAGGGATACCTTGACCTTCGTAGACTGCCGTAAGGGCGGTGGGCCGATGTTTAGAGATTAAGAGGCTCTGATAGCTCAAGTTTGAAAGCTAAGACTTCTCTTGGAAAAACTCTGCCCTCTGCTCGTGGATTACCCCTTTTATTTATATGCTCTTGGGAAGTGTGTTGGGTTTCTAAGGTCATCCCAAGATCATATTAAGCATGAAACATGTGAATACAAGAAGTAAGAATGGCGAAAACATACTTACAAAGAACGGTTGTAGGATGCGTTGTAAACAAAATTTGCTTTGAGAAGATCCTACAAGCTCCTATTTGAATGATGAATCCAAGCTCCAAGATTTGAGATTTGAGATTCCAAGCTCTTGGGAATGGTTTCCCTATCACCTTATATGATTCTTTGATGTGCTAGCAATGGAGAAAATTGCAACAAAAATCCTCTAATACCTCATTGTAGCTCTCGGCAATGGGAGCATAAAAGAGAGAGAGAGGCGTTTTTGAGAGAGAGAAAGTGAAAGATGATTTGTTGTGTTGTATTTTGAATTTTAAAAAATCTATATTTGATATACCAAATGTTTGGTAAATCTCAACACCAAATCAAGATTGAGTGTAGTAAAAGTCATCACCAAAAACTTCGCTAACTTCCATCACCAAAAAGTGAAGTGAATGACAAGTGAAGTGACATATGATTTGACTTGTGATGTGACATGTGGGCCCCACTTAATTCAAAATCCGAGTGGGCCCGCGAACACATCCCGGGCTCGGGTTCGTTAATTCCGAATTAACGATTTTTTCATTGCGACATAATTAAATCAAATTTAATTAAATAATTATGCCCAGTAAAATTACTATTCATGTCGCTCGCAAATTAATTCTAAATTAATTCGTTCGCCCGAATTAAAATCCAATTTAATTCCGTTATGAAATCTAATTTCATTTAATATATCGAATATATTATTTTATCGATTAATTCCAAATTAATCATTCTCTCTATTCTAATAGTATTTTATCCCAGATAAAATCTCTCCGTAATTAATCCTAGATTAATTATGTTCGAATCATACGTCTTCGGTGAATCTTCAGGAAGCGACCCATGAGATCCTTGGATATGTTGGCAGTAAATCCGGTCGTCGGACTATCCGAACATGTGCATACCTCGTACCACATTTTTACCGATTTACGAGATATGGTTGGCTTCTAGCAAAGCATCGTGCCTACCCAATTCTCCAGAAATATTCTTAAAGGAATATATCATCTATGTCGGGCGTAGTATACGTAGTATTGCGTATTGCGATCCAGTATCAGATGTCACATGCAAGGCCTGAGGCTGAAATAGTGTATGTCCCGTACGAAGCATATATCGGATCACAAACAACTAGTCTCTGTAATCGGATAATCATGACCTTGTCATATTATCCCGATGGTTGCAACCCATTAGAGTACCAGTTCTGTATCCCTGCATGATCATCATCTCCATATGACTGAAGTGATACTTCCGTCTTGACATCACACCCAATACACTACGATTCTCAATAACCCAGAAGAAGCGTACACAGAACCTGTTAAAGTCCTGGACGACCAAAACCAAAGCGTATTGATTGTCGTAAGTACTAGCGATGTAAGTCTTAGGTTAAGACCAAATATATCTACCCTGATTCAGATTCCCATAGACACATAGTCATACTACCAATGGGATTCTAAGGGGTCTATCTAGTGCGAAATTGTTTCCGTACCATCGGTAAACACAACCTCCTATCACACTTGCATAAGTATCCAATACTTAAATATATGAGAACTATGTTGTTACGCTTCTATAACACGCACAAGTGCAATACTAGTCTATGCCGCATTATCGATGTCCAGTCTCGATAATACTACGATTAGGGATATTTAATGATTAAACCTTTATGGATTGATATTGTCTCATATATAATAATTTGGAACTAATCATAAGGGATTTTATTATTTATATATTTAAGTAATCAAATTACGAAAAGATAAAATGCAATTTACATTGTCACATAGTTAATTTGTACAAAAGCCACAATGTCTTTTACAAATAGTGACGTTATGGGTCATAATTGTCCAACAATCTCGCACTTGGCCTATAGCCAGTCACTCAAGCATCTAACACCTGAACTATGTACATGTCGCTCAAACTTTTGCTGAGGAATAGCTTTCGTCAGCGGATCTGCAATGTTGTCCTCTGATGCGACCTTCTCAATCTTCACATCGCCATGATGTATGATCTCACGAATCAGATGGAAACATCGAAGAACATGCTTGGATCGTTGATGACACCTTGGTTCCTTAGCATGCGCTATAGCCCCGTTATTTTCATAATACAATGGAACAGGCTCAACTGCTAACAGAATTACTCCTAATATAATTAGGAATTTACGGATCCAAACTGCCTCTTTTGCTGCTTCAGCTGCAGCAATGTACTCCGCTTCTGTTGTTGAATCGGTAACAGTCTCTTGCTTGGACGATTTCCAGCTTACTGCTCTGTTATTGAAACAAAATATGTACTCGGATTGCGATTTGCAGTCGTCTTTATCGGTTTGGAAACTTACATCGGTATACCTAATTACCTCAAGTTCTTCATCTCCATAGATTAAGAAAGCATCCTTAGTTCGTCTAAGATACTTAAGGATATTCTTAACCGCCATCTAGTGACCATCACTTGTATCAGCCTGATAGCGACTACACATGCTCAAAGCATACGAGACATCAGGTCGCGTACATATCATGGCATACATGATCGATCCGACTACCGAGGCGAACGGGATCCGACTCATGTTGTCTCTCTCATCTTGAGTTTTAGGACACATGTCCTTAGATAGAGTGACGCCATGTGACACTGGCAACAATCCCCTCTTGGACCGATCCATGTTGAATATTTTCAACACTTTGTCAATGTACGTGCTCTGGGAGAGTCCAAACAGCTTTCTAGATCTATCCTGGTAGATCTTTATTCCCAGAATAAAGGCTGCTTCTCTCAGATCCTTCATGGAGAATTTTAATGAAAGCCAAGCTTTCACCGATGTTAACATGGGAATGTCATTGCCAATAAGTAATACATCATCAACGTAAAGGACAATGAATGTCAGTGCGGTCCCACTAACCTTCTTATATACACAAGGATCATCCTCGTTTTGAATGAAATCATATTCTTTTATGATCTCATCAAAACGTTGGTTCCAAGAACGCGATGCTTGTTTCAATCCATAAATGGATCGATTTAACTTACAAACCTTGTTTGCAAGTCTTGGTACGACAAAACCGTCAGACTGTTGCATATAAACATCCTCCAAAAAGTTTCCGTTAAAGAAAGCGGCTTGACGTCCATCTGCCATATCTCGTAATCGAAATATGCAACAATAGCAAGCATTATCTGTATGGATTTAATCATGGAAACGGTGAAAAAGTTTCGTCGTAATCGACACCATGTTGTTGACGATAGATACCCTTTCGCTACAAGACTAGCTTTGTACATTTGTACGTTACCATCCATATCGGTCTTCTTCCTTGAAGACCCATTTGCAACCAATAGGCTTACGCCTTCTGGTGCATCAACCAGTTTCCAAACTTGGTTGGTGTACATGGAATCCATTTGGACTTCATGGCCTATTGCCATAAAGCGGAATTGATTTCTTGTATCGTTTCCTCATACATAGCCGGCTCGTTATCCTCAATAAGATTGATATCCATGAGGTGAGATCAGAAACCCATACATCTCAGGTTGTTTTCTGACTCTCTCCGACCTACGCGGTTCTTGTGTATTCGAAGATTGTGGTACAGTTTCATCCCTTATGAAATGTTCATGTTCCGTTAAGGATTCTGTGCCAGGAACAGTATCACTCCGATTTTCATCGAGTTATACTTTCCTCCCACTTACCACTGCATTTAGGAATTCCTTCTCAAGGAAAACCGCATGTAGAGCAACAAATACTTTGTTCTCTTGTGGGTGATAGAAGTAATATCCTCTGGTTTCCTTAGGATATCCTACAAATAGACATTTATCCGATTTGGGTTCTAGTTTGGTACCTTCCAAATGTTTGACGTATTCCCAGCATCCCCAAATCTTCAGGAATGAGAAACCCGGTTTCTTTCCTGTCCATATCTCGTACGGAGTCTGTTGAACAGACTTTGACGGAATCTTATTCAAAATAAGTATTGCATGTTCAATCCATATCCCCAGAAGGAAATAGGTAGCTCTGTACGACGCATCATAGACCTTACCATGTCTAACAAAGTTCGGTTTCTCCGTTCGGACACACTGTTTAATTGCGGTGTTCCAGGAGGAGTCCACTATGAAAGAATACCATATTCTTTCAAGTAATCAAGAAACTCATTGCTTAAGTATTCGCCACCACGGTCCGACCATAATATCTTAATACTTTTACCAGTCAGTTTTTCTAATTCGTGTCGAAACTCTTTGAATTTCTCAAAGGTTTTCGACTTGTGTCTCATAAGATACATATAACCATAACGCGATGCATCATCCATAAAGGTTACGAAGTATTCATATCCACCTCTAGCCTGGCTAGACATGGGCCCCCATACGTCACTATGAACAAGAGCTAAAAGTTCAGTTGCACGTGCATCTTTACCGCTAAAAGGTGATTTAGGCATTTTGCCTAATAAACAAGATTCGCATACATCATATGAATTTGGATCAAATCCGTCCAAGTACCCACTCTTCGAAATTATGGATATGCGAGTCTTGTTAACGTGTCCTAGACGATAATGCCACATATAAGTTTCATCTTTGTTACTTAGTTTAAGCCTTTTGTTTGTTACATTATATGTTTGAGATTGATTTATATTTAAAATATAAAGACCATTATTAACATCAGCAGTGCAAATTTCCATATCATTTTTATACATAAAACACCCAGTGTTTCTAAATACAAAAGTATACCCATATGGGCTAATATAGATACAGAAATAATATTCCTAGTCAAACTAGGTACAAATAACAGTCTGAAAGTTTAAGTACATGCCCCGAGGGCAGTTCCAAAACAAAAGTGCCAACGGCCAAAACGGCGACTCGTGTCCCATTTCCAATGCGGAGGTCAATCTCTCATGAGGCCAGTCTCTTGCTAATCTGCAGATCATGCACATCAGTACATATATGAGTACCACAACCAGAATCAAAAATCCATTTTTTAAAATATTAAGCCTCGGCCCAAAACCACCACACCCATCTAAAGCCCATTTCGCCCAAGCCCAATCAAAAAATATTTAAAACATTTAAAACACATGTCACAAATTAAATTAAATCCAATCAAATCCAATTAAATTAAATTAAATCCAATTAAATTAAATCGAATATAATTAAAATCAAAATAATCCCCTTCCTAATTAAATCAAATCCATTTCCTAATTTAATCCAATCACATCCCAAATCAAAGAAATTTCCCACCAAAGATATGAATATTCTTTCCTTAAATAATTAATTAAATACACACATAATTGATTGATTTGTTCCCTTTTTAAGTCTTGCACACACAAGGAAACCCTAACATGCACTATTATATAAAGAAAACAAAAAAACCCTAATGTGCCTGGACTTTCTCACTCACGGTAACCTCACAACAAATAAATCCTAGCAGCCCTCACGCCACTCACGATCTCTCTCCCTTATCTCTATTTCAACCTCTCGACAGTAGCATAAAGAAACAAAAAAAACCTTAATACTCCCCCTCTCATGAAATAAGACACGGCCTGGACACTCTCTCATCTGCCTTAGCCAATCATCAACTCACGATCTCTCTCTCCTCTCTCGGAAAAACGCACAAGGTAAACACACATCCATCACACGTCAAAATCATCACCACTCAATCGACTCCCCTCTCCTTTTCACAAAACCTCACGCTTCTCTCATCTTTCTCTCCCCTTTCTCTATAATCGCAAACTAACACAGCAGCCCTCATGGAGCAAGTAACATTAAAACACAAAATAGCTCACTTCCCATTCTTCTAACTCCATTGACGACCACCACTCTCTCATTCAAAGACACCCACGATCAAACCTTCACTCAACAACCGACTAAAGCCTGCATCTCCACTCAACTCACAGGTCACACGGCTCTACTAAGACACACACAGCGCCAAATAACCCTAGCAACCGACACCAGCCATAAACACAAAGCAATAATCCCTTCACAAAAGCAGCCCTATCATCATCTCTCTACACCGATCAAACAACAAATAAAATAAAGCCACTAACGCCCAAACACATAGCCACTCAAGCCACTAATCAAACAAACCAGCCCACTCACTCACCGAAACCAGCACTGAAAACTACCTATAAAATAGTCCCCTACATCACCGAAATTACCTCACCAAAGCAGCCCTTCAAACAGTGAACAAATCACCCAAAAATAGTCCAAATATCACCCCAAAACAGTAAACAAATACGACGAGCAAGACTGCAGTAAAAAACAACAAAACAATGAAGAAAACAAAGAAAACAGATGTGAAAAATAGCGGAACAGCGAAGGAAAATCTTGAACCAGAAAACCAGAAAGGTTACGGAGCATTAACTTTCCGGTGATGACGTAACACACTTCCGAGGAGCATATTAAAAGGTAAGACCTGAGGGCCCTTTTTTTATTATTTATCTTTTCGGTTATTCTTAGTCGATTATTCGCATGCATCGTAGTGTTTTACGTATGGTTTCATTTATGTTGGGTTGATGATTGAGTGCTATCCCTTGCGGTATATCGGATGGAAACCAAGACGTAAATTACGTAGCCGAATCCGAATGGACGGTGGTGCTGTATGTACTTGGGATATAACTCCACGTACCGCTTGAGGAACTTTCAAGCACGTGTTTAATTTTGGTATTTTAATTTTGTGTTTATTATTCCACTATTTATTTTCCATATATTGTTTCTTTGTTCATGCACTGTTAATCTGGATGCGCATGGGCTAATCATGCGGGGTAAAGGTCATATATTCGAGGAAATGCCTAAAGGCTACCTTTACCACGATTTTTTGCCGCGCCGGACGAAGTACGTTTGATTGAACGATAGATATGTTCAATCGGGCATACGAGGTCACATATTATTGCTTTATTTATTTTCTATGCATTGTTACTTGATGCACATGGGCTAATCACATTGGTTTAAAGGTCCTCTACTTGAGGGAGAAAATGCCTAAAAGACTACATTTACCACAATATTTTGCCGCTGCTTTTCATTATTCCGTATTTAATTTTTGCATATTATTACTTTGTTTATGCATTCATTGCTATCTAGTGCGCATGGGCTAATCACATGGGTTAAAGGTCCTCCACTCGAGGGAAACGCCTAAATGCTACCTTTACCATGATATTTTACCGCGCCGGACAAAGTACGTTTGATTGAACGTGGGATATGTTCAATCAGGCATACAAGGTCCCATATTATTTATTTGTTTATTCATGCATTGATAATTTAATGCGCATGGGCTAACTAGGGTGGATTAAAGGTCCTCTATTTCGAGGGAAATGCCTAAAGGCTACCTTTACCATAATATTTTGCCATGCCTTTTATTATGTCATTTACCTTTTGCATATTATTACTTTATTTACGCATGCATTGCATTCTAGTGCGCATGGGCTAACTAGGGTGGATTAAAGGTCCTCTATTCGAGGGAAATGCATAAAGGCTACCTTAACCACAATGTTTTGCCGCGCCGGATGAGGTACACTCGATTGAATGTGAAATGTGTTCAATCGGACATACAAGGTCCCATATTATTTATTTATTTATTCATGCATTGATAATTTAATGCGCATGGGATGACTAGGGTGGATTAAAGGTCCTATATTTCGAGGGAAATGCCTAAAGGCTACCTTTACCACGATGTTTTACCACGCCCGACGAAGTACACTCGATTGAATGTGAAATGTGTTCAATCGGGCATACGAGGTCCTATATTATGTATTTGTTTATTCACGTATAGGTTTGCGTCATTTCAGATACCATTTTGGTAATCTTATTTGAACGCGTTTCCGAACGCTACACGAACGTATATATTCTGCCTAAGTCCGTTCGAACACGTTTACGAAAGCTACTCGAACGCGCATGCATTTTGTTTTATCATGCATCAAGTCTTATCCCGTTCAAACGCGTTTCCGAATGCCATACGAACGCGAAAATTCTGTCTCATTTCCGTTCGAACGCATTTCAGAACGCTACTCGAATGCTCATGCATTCTGCTTTACCATGCATCAGGTCTCATCCCATTCGAACGTGTTTCTGAACGCTATACGAACGCAAACATTCTGTTTACCGTTCGAACGCATTTTCAAACGCTACACGAACGCACATAAAGTGAACAGATTTCTTTCCATCATATTTCATGCATGTTCGCTTCTTTGGTAATTCTTTTGCATTACATAATTAATCATATCATTTCATTAATGTCGCTTTTACCTTTATTAATTATTTATATTTCCCCATTTATTTATTTAATATGTTTATGAATTATGTATTTTGCCTTCATTCTTTATTTACGATTATGGGCGTGCAAACTTGCATGTTGCTTAAATTATCTTGTATGTGTTGCATGAGACTTGGTTGTACTATTGCATAAATCTTTTCATTACAATTGGCATAAGTAAGGGATCATTCCGAATCCAACGGTTTGAGGTCTTCCCTTGCGAGGGGTGAGTGCGTACTTAAATCATTTCCCAGTTCA
This sequence comes from Zanthoxylum bungeanum, assembly GCA_019454045.1. Taxonomy (NCBI): domain Eukaryota; kingdom Viridiplantae; phylum Streptophyta; class Magnoliopsida; order Sapindales; family Rutaceae; genus Zanthoxylum; species Zanthoxylum bungeanum. Next base: position 94,650 of record SKCR01003099.1, on the reverse strand, counting down.
CACTGGGTGGCGACTCCATTTTTTACTCCGATTGAGCCCGGGACAGTGTCGCCCCCTTCTGTGTCCTACAGTCTCGCAATTCCATTGGGGATAGAGAATTGGCCCCGAAATAATGTCTTGTATGTTTGTGATTTGTGCTTTAGCTAACCTTGTCTAGAGTCGATTTAACCTAAGGTAATATTGAAGTTAGATAATTATTTGGTGTCTTTCTTCACTCACTACCTTTTTATGGCCAAAAGGAAAAGCTGTGAAGACATCTAGATAATCATCTAAAGGGATTGACTAATTTGGATGATCTGTTGTTTATTCCTGTCACCAAGGCGATAAGAGCCTAAGAGACCATAATATTTAAGAGAGTTTGCTCCACCCTCCCTCTGGGGAATTTTCAATAGAGAAATACATTTGACAGTTATTCATGTATTGTGAAGTCATTTTCGCTCGAAGCGGCGGATCGCCCGATTAATCTCTGTTTTAAAATATTAAGCCTTGGCCCAAAACCCCCACACCCATCCAAAGCCCATATCGCCCAAGCACAATCCAAAAATAATTAAAATATTTAAAACATATGTCACAAATTAAATTAAATCCAATCAAATCCAATTAAATTAAATCAAATCCAATTAAAATCAAAATAATCCCCTTCCTAATTAAATCAAATCCCCTTCCTAATTTAATCCAATCACATCCCAAATTAAAGAAATTTCCCACCAAAGGTATGAATATTCTTTCCTTAAATAATTAAATTAAATACACACATAATTGATTGATTTGTTCCCTTTTTAAGTCTTACACACAAGGAAACCCTAACATGCACTATTATATAAAGAAAACACAAAAACCCTAATGTGCCTGGACTTTCTCACTCACGGTAACCTCAAAACAAATAAACCCTAGCAGCCCTCAACGCCACTCACGATCTCTCTCCATTCTCTCTCTTTCAACCTCTCGACAGTAGCACAAAGAAACAAAAAAACCATGATACTCCCCTCTCATGAAATAAGACACGGCTTGGACACTCTCTCCTCTGCCTTAGCCCCTCATCAACTCACGATCTTTCTCTCTCCTCTCTCAGAAAAACGCACAAGGTAAACACAAAGCCATCACACGTCAAAATCATCACCACTCAATCGACTCCCTTCTCTTCTTCATAAAACCTCATGTTTCTCTCCTCTTTCTCTTCCATCTCTCTATAATCGCAAACTAACACAGCAGCCCTCATGGAGCCAGTAACATCAAAACACAAAACAGCTCACTTCCCCTTCTTCTAACTCTATTGACGGCCCTCACTCTCTCATTCAAAGACACCCACGATCAAACCTTCACTCAACAACCAACAAAAGCCTGCCTCTCCACTCAACTCACAGGCCACACGACTCCACTAAGACACACACAACGCCAAATAACCCTAGCAACCGACACCAGCCATAAACACAAAGCAATAAGCCCTTCACAAAAGCAGCCCTCACGTCCTCTTTCTACATCGATCAAACAACAAATAAAATAAAGCCACTAACGCCCAAACACGTAGCCACTCAACCCACTAATCAAACAAACCAGCCCACTCACTCACCGAAACCATCACCGAAAACTACCCCTAAAAAAGTCCCATACATCACCGAAATTACCTCACTAAAACAGCCCTTCAAACAGTGAACAAATCACCCAAAACAGTGAACAAATACGACGAGCAAGACTGCAGTAAAAAACAACAAAAACAGTGAAGAAAACAAAGAAAACGGATGTGAAAAATAGCGGAACAGCGAAGGAAAATCTTGAACCAGAAAACCAGAAAAGTTACAGAGCATTAACCCTTCCGGCGATGACGTAAAACACTTCTGAGGAGCATCTTAAAAGGTAAGACCTGAGGGCCCCTTTTTTATTATTTATCTTTTCGGTTATTCTTAGTCGATTATTCGCATGCATCGTAGTGTTTTACGTATGGTTTCATTTACGTTGGGTTGATGATTAAGTGCTATCCCTTGCGGTATATCGGATGGAAACAAAGACGTAAATTACGTACCGAATCCGAATTCAAGGGAAATGCCTAAAGGCTACCTTTACCACGATGTTTTGCCACGCCGGATGAAGTACGCTTGATTGAACGTGAGATATGTTCAATCGGGCATACGAGGTCCCATATTATTGCTTTATTTATTTTCTATGCATTGTACTTGATGCGCATGGGCTAATCACATTGGTTTAAAAGTCTTTTACTTGAGGGAGAAAAAGCCTAAAAGGCTACATTTACCACAATATTTTACCGCGTCTTTTCATTATTCAGTATTTACTTTTTGCATATTATTACTTTGTTCACGCATACATTGATATCTAGTGCGCATGGGCTAATCACATGGGTTAAAGGTCCTTCATTCGAGGGAAACGCCTAAAGGCTACCTTTACCATGATGTTTTGCCACGCCGGACGAAGTACGTATGATTGAACGTGGGATATGTTCAATCGGGCATACAAGGTCCCATATTATTTATTTGTTTATTCATGCATGAATAATTTAATGCGCATGGGCTAACTAGGGTGGATTAAATGTCCTCTATTTCGAGGGAAATGCCTAAAGGCTACCTTTACCACAATATTTTGCCATGCCTTTTATTATGTCATTTACCATTTGTATATCATTGCTTTATTTACGCATGCATTGCATTCTAGTACGCATGGGCTAACTAGGGTGAATTAAAGGTCCTCTATTCGAGGGAAATGCCTAAAGGCTACTGACACGCTCGAAAAGTGGTCTTTTACTCCCAAGTATAAGAGTGTCGAAGTAATAAATAACCCGGTGAAATAGAATAATGACCAATGCGGGAATGAAAAGTTTGCTTTGTTGAAGTAGTTCGAGGATTTTAGGTTGGAATACAATAATAGAAAGAAATGATGGAGTTTTGGGATCCACTTTTAGTCTTTTAAACATTTAGAAATCTCGCTTTATCATAATTTATAAATTGTCATTTTTACCCTCTTAATTTATTACAGGAATTAATTATGCCAATAAAAAGAACCAGCCATAAAAGCGGTAGTCGTTTATGTCAATACTTAGTCCTACCAAGGTACTAAACATGCTAAAAACATAAAACCAGGCATAAAGGCGGTGATACCGTTTGTCTATAACAAGTCCTACCAAGGTACTTAATTATTCCAAAATCGTATAAAACCGGCCATAAAGGTGGTATAAAGATAAAACCAGCCATAAAGGCGGTAGACAGATAAAATCAGTCATAAAGGTGGTAGACAGATAAAACCAGCCATAAATGCCTTATAAAGATTGTCAATAATTAATCTAGATTTAAATCAAGTTTTAATCATTAGATTTCAATTTATTTATTATAATAAAAGCGAGTTTAATCTATGTTCTCATTATAAAAGCTTCACCCTTACTCCAGCAGAAAAGAAATTAGCTACTCATTTTGTAATAAAATATATTCGTACTTTTATTATTGAAAGAAAAAGACATTACAAAAAGCTTTAAGTAAATAAACAAACAAGACACTCTCTCTCCAAGAATTACAGAGGAATCATGAAAGAAAGTATGAAAATTTCTAATGTCGGACGCTCCTTTTTATAGGCAAATTCGCCGCCCAGACCAGCGAATGCATGTTGTGGACACGTGTCAAAGAATGGTGAAGCCACGTTGGGGACAAGTGTCAGAGAATGGTGAAGCCACGTTGGGGGACGTAAAGGTTCCATGTGTCATGACGTGCTTGCAGATTTTATGACATGCTTGCCGATTTTACGACGTGCTTGTCGATTTTACGACGTGCTTACAGGTTTTACGGACGTGCTTGCAAAATATTTTTTTCATGTCTGATTTGTCCCGTCGAGCTTCCGATCAGTTTTTTCCTGACAAAAACATAAAATAACACATTAAAAATACTCAAAGCATAACTTTAAAATATTTACACAAATGTGTCAATTTAAGGGGATTAGTGAAACTATAAGTGTAAAATGATTAACTTATCGTCTAATATAAATATACATTTTTTAGTATTAATCCCACCCCGAACCAGCTTATTACTAGTCCCTAGTAATTCAAGCGGAAGAAAAATTCTTATCTAAGTCAACAATTGTTTTTTTTTTATGAATAATCAAATAAATTACTTCTCCTGTACTTTTTTTTACCATTCTTCAATATACTCATAAAACAAGGTATTAATCAATATATTGTGCCCACAATATCACATGTATTTATTGAAAAGAGAGTAATATTTTTGTCCCAAGATTATATTATAGTTTACACTTTTTTGGCAGTGAAAGTTTATTTATAAACATATCTTCAATCCATGTATTGAACTTTAGGCCAGTGAATCCCAAACCAGTTGGTTTTAGATCACTAGGTGTTAAGACACCCCTACGGGCTTAATTGCTCGGATCTCAGATAAGCATTGTCTAAAATATATCTTCAATCCATATATCGATCTTTGGGCCAGTGACTCCCAAACCAGTTGGTTTTAGGGCACTAGGTGTTAAGACACCCCTACGGGCTTAATTGCTCGGATCTCAGATAAACAGTGTCTGATTTGCTTAAGCTTTCTTTTTAACCCTTGTAACGAGCTTTGGGCCAATAATTCCCAGACCAGTTGGTCTTAAGGTACTAAGTGTTAAAACACCCATTCAGACTTAATTGCTCGGGTTAGAATGGCTACGAAACAAACTTTATTCAAACTACTCTTCTTTTTTTCCTTTTTTTTTCTTTTTCAGTTTTGCAAAATAAGAAATTTCACTGCTTTTAGGTGTTACCTTCAACAAATTAGAGAACTGAATATTACAAAATTTTCACTTACCACTCATGGTCTTATGTTACCATATTGTTGATAATATCAGCCAGACGAGCATATAAAGATCAAATTTAATCAATGTTATGGAGAATTCACAAATTTAAATGATTTAAAAAATAAATGAACGATAAATAACGTGTTACGAATTATATTGAGATGCGTCTCATGAGTGAAAACTCCTTACACAGCCACCTCTGAACAACAATTCCACTTGGTTTAGAAAATAAATTTGTTGTTAATTTTTGTGTATATATATGGATATATATTTTTACACACAAAATAACAACACAGTAAAAACTAACATCAATGAAACAGACATAAACATGAAAATTATTTATTTCCTAAACTATCATCTCCCCCCAACCAAAATGAGACATTGTCCCCAATGTTTAAAGAAAGAAAGAAAGAGTTTAGAAGATATCACCTGGTTATTGTGGAATAACTAAAGATTACAGATTAAGGTCCAGGTTTACTTTGCGCTTTTTGCCACGATCGTTACCAGACCAGTTCAACTTGGAAAGAATAGGGTCGATTTTTGGTTCATAAGCTAAAAGTTGGTCAATTAAATCATCAGCTGTTCGTACAGTTAGGAAGATATCTCTTACCGGTTTTGAAATAAACCCATTTCTTTTAGAATCTTCAAGAAATACAAAAAGAAAATCGAAAAATCCATTAACATTAAATAGCCCAATAGGTTTTTGGTGAATATTCAAGTTTGCCCATGGCGCAATAGTGAATATTTCTTCCAACGTTCCGAGCCCACCTGGTAAAGCAATGAAAGCATCAGCATGATTGATCATTTCAGTGGGTCTTTCAGACATACCTGGGACAATACATTATTCTCCATTTGATTTTCCGATGATATGGCTTTCTATTAAAGGTTTTGGGATGATCCCCAAAACTTGACTTCCACATTCTTGTACAGCTTTTGAAATACACCCCATCAATCCAAGATTGCCACCGCCATATACTAAGTGCATATTTCTGTTTGCCATAACTCGACCCAATTCTCGTTGCTCCCTCAATAAATTATGGTTTAGTTCCGGAGCTAGTTCCATAAAATACACCGATATTAGTGAATCGTCGTTTTGAAGCTATCTCTATTTGTGCTGTCTCTCTTAGCTAGATGTGTGGAGGAAATGGAAATGACGAGCTGAATTTATAGTTCCTGAAAAGGGTGAGTAAGAAATGCACTAATATCTGTAAAATGACAACTATCATAAAAATAGATCGTGAACAAAAAATGTTAGATACTTTCGGCAAAAAGTAAAGGAAAACAATAATTTAGAGTAAAGAAAATCAATGCAATAATATATACTGGTAGTTGTGATTGTGGCTCACATCCTCCTCTGGTTTTACGTCCAGTAACGGCTTGAACGCCCCCTATGGGTCGGGGATAGGCTTCCCATCCAATTTTCTTATAAATTGGCAAACATGGTCTTTTAAAGTCAGATTTCTGAGACTGTATGGTTGTCTTTTTTTATGAAATTGTGTGCGTAATCTGAGAATTTCACGATGAACATATCCACTAGGATGCGTCTCAAGAGTCAATGATATATCATTAAAAGGCTCCTTACTCAGTCCATCCCTAATGAATTGTATTTTATCCTCGCGATTATCAGACACCATTCCTAAAGAACGACAATGAGTGTTGCACGTATAACGTGCACATTTATAACAAACACCCATTTTTTTAGCTCTTCATTTTTTAGAATAGGTGTGTGGGAACACAGAAACTGGGCGACACATGCTGTTCCGGGCTCGCAGCCCGGTTGGGAGAACGGAGTAGCCCGCGGGGGACTAAACTGGAGAATAATGGAGTCGCCACCCTGTATGAACCGAGACAAAGATTTAAGGCCGTACTCACTCCTCGCAAGGGAAGACCTAAAACCGTTAGGTTCAGAATGGTCCCTTACTTATGCCACTTGTAATGAAATGATTTGTGCAATAATTTAATCGAATCTACGCAACATATTTCCAAGAGTATTCTACTTTTAAGTTCACATGCATGAAAGCAATCATAATAACGACAAACATGCAATGGCACACGACAATCTCATGAACATAATTCGATCATATAATGCGGAAAACAAAGAACAGCCTAAACATAATGCAAATTCCAAACGCAAAATAAATGACTAATCATGCTTGAAAATGAACAACTAAATAGGCTAAATCATGCTTGAATACCATCTCATGAACACATCAAATAGATAAATGCAGGAATACAAATAGTATGATTGATTATATGATACAAGAGAAATCACCTAAGAAACAATTATGCATGAAATGTGATGAAAATGACTCAGTTCAATGTATGCGCGTTCGTGTAGCGTTTGAAAACACGTTCGAACGGTAAATAGAAGGTTCTCATTCGTGTGGCGTTTGATAACGCATTCGAATGGGACCAGACCTGATGAAACAAATGCATGTGCGTTCGAGTAGCGTTTGTAAACACATTCAAACGGTAAATAGAAGGTTCGTGTTCGAGTAGCGTTCGTAAACGCGTTCGAACGAACTGAGACAAAAAACATATGTTCGTGCGGTGTTCTGAAACGCATTCGAATGGGGTTACAGCAGTGACCTCCAAAATACAGTGAACAACATGACACCTACGTGAACGAATGAATAGATAACACCTAATAAATTATACGGGCTAAAAGACGCGGTAAAACATCGTGGTAAAGGATTTTAACCCCTCGAAATGAAGGACCTTTAATCCGACTTACTAAGCCCATGCGCTAATAACATAATGCATATAAAAATAAAGACAACGATATCGGAATTTGTATACCCGATTGAACACATCTTACATTCAACCGAATATATGTCATCCGGCGCGGCGAAGCATCGTGGTAAAGGATTTTAACCCCTCGAAACGGAGGACCTTTAATCCAACTTACTAAGCCCATGTGTTAATAACATAATGCATATAAAAATAAAGACAACGATATCGGACTTTGTATATCCGATTGAACACATCTTACATTCAACCGAATATATGTCATCCGGCGCGACGAATCATCGTGGTAAAGGATTTTAACCCCTCAAAATGGAGGACCTTTAATACAACTTACTAAGCCCATGCGCTAATAACATAATGTATAGAAAAATAAAGACAACGATATCAAAATTTGTATACCTTATTGAACACATCTTATATTCAACCGAATATACGTCATCCGGCGCGGCAAAGCATCGTAGTAAAGGATTTTAACCCCTCGAAACGGATGACCTTTAATCCAACTAACTAAGCCCATGTGTTTTATCTCATCATTACACAAACAAATAACATACAGAATTTAAATAAGGTATAATAAACGAATCAAAACAACATAAAACAAAATATGTGCCGTTGGCTCAAATGGTACGTGGAGTTGTATCCCAAGTACTGACCGTACTACCATCCATTCGGATTCGGCTACGAAATTTATGTATGGGTTTCCATCCTATATACCATAAGAGGCGACACATTTTTCGTTTTATTCAAAGCCACAACATGCATCCACAAACGACTCTCATGCGAATAAAACAAATAAAACAATTAAAAGACGGATAAAAATAACTAGAAAGTGCCCTCAGGTCTAACCTTTTTAAAATCGTCTCTCGGAAGTACGGTACACGGTCGTCGGAAGGGTTGATGCTCCGCAACTCCCCCGGTTCACTAGTTCAATGTTTCCCTTCGCTATTTTGCTGTTCGGGCTGCTGTTTTCCCTCCATTTCATTGCTGTTTTGCTGTTGTTTTGCTGTTGTATTTCAGTCACTATTTTTGATGTTTTAGGCTACTATTTTTTGTGGTTAAACGGCTGCTGTTTAGGGGTGAGTTTCGGTAGTTTAGGGGGTGTTCTAGGGGCAGGTTTTTGGTCAAACAGTGAATGTTTTAAGTAGTGATTTTCGGTAATATGGGGCTGTGATTTTCGGTAGTTTGGCTTACTGTTCGGGGGAGTGTTTCAATGGTGGTTTGTGCGGCAATGGAGATGGTGTTTTGGGTTGTGATTTTACGGCAATGGAAGGGGATTTTTGGGTGATATACTCTACAATAGAGAGGAGAAGAAGATAAATTTTTGCTTGTTATTCTTTGTGTATGCGTGAATGCTAGGAGTTTTTTGTGTGAATGAGCTAGGAGAGGGAAATGTTGGAATTGGGTTTCTTTTATAGGCAAAGGGCTAGGGCTTCTCCTTGTTTGAAAATGAAGGAATCAATTAGTATCTTACAAGGAAAGCAAAAGATTGATTGGAGATAAGATTTGGTTTGTTTAGGAAGGTTGTATATTTAATTTGTTTTGTTTAGGCATGAGATTTGTTTGATTGATTTTAATTAGGCATGATTTTATTTTAATTTGGTATATGATTTTTAGATTTTATTTAATTCCCCATGTGTTAAATATGTATTTTATTAATTTGGATGTGTTTTATGGGCTTTGGTGGGCTAATTGGGCTTGGGTGTGGGGCTAGCAGCAAAACCAGAAATATCAACACCGTTCGAACGCCGATTCGAACGCTACATGAACGCCCGCAATCTGCTTGACGTTCGAACGTGGTCACGAACGCAGCACAAACGAAAACAATGAACTTATGAAATGAATCCGATGACATACTTATTCTGAATTTCCCCTTCCGACGTCCGTTTCTTGGGACTTCCGTGACATAAAAGTTAGTGCCTCCAAATGAGACTCATCATAGGGACTTATATGCAAAAATGTAGTGCCTACAAGGTGTTTTTCCCTAAACCAGGCATGTAAGGAATGAAGGAGTCATGTGACTCACCTGCCAAACGAACCCTTGCTTCGATTACCCAACGAATATCATTAGGAATACCATGAATCATAAGAATTCTCAATCTTTCTGTGCGGGCTTTGTAAATTTTAATCAGAGCATTTCGGGGAAGTGCATGAAAATATTTATGGAGTGTTGCGAGAGTTTCTTCCATGCCTTAGTTTGTAGGGTATCAGTATTTTTAGGAAACTGAAATAACCAACTTGAGTCAGGGAGTACCGTTATCTGCTGCTTTATTGGGGTATGAGATAAATAAAACAACAAGAACACTATAAAACTAAGAACAATGGAAATTATAGAAATATTAAACAGAACATGAAAGAAACTACATCAATCAAGGTATATTGGGTCTGACAGTAAAAAAGTTTCTTTAAATTTTGAGTACTCCAAAAAGGGTTTCAGACGCTGTCCATTTACTTTAAATATATCACCGTCCCTAGGATTCTCAATGTTAATAGCCCCATATGGGTAAACGTGTTTCACAATAAATGGGCCACTCCATTTGGATTTTAACTTTCCAGGAAATAAATGAAGATGAGAATTATAAAAGCAAAACCTTTTGACCAACTTCAAATATTTTTCGTGAAATTCGATTATCATGAAAGGCTTTAGTTTTGGCTTTAAGAATTTTCGTATTTTCATATGAATCATTCCTTAACTCTTCAATTTCATTTAGTTGCAATTTACGTTCATGACCAGCATTTTCAAGGTTTGAATTAAATACTTTAATAGCCCAAAATGCTTTATGCTCAAGTTCTACAGGCAAATGAAAAGGTTTTCCATACACTAGACGATAGGGAGACATACCCAAGGATGTTTTGAAAGCTGTTCGATATGCCCAGAGTGCATCAGTTAGTCGAAGAGACCAATCTTTGCGATTTGGGTTAACCGTTTTTTCTAGAATTTGTTTAATTTCCCAATTTGGTAATTCTACTTGTCCATCTGTCTGAGGGTGATAAGAGGTGGAAATTTTATGTGTGACTCAATACTTTTTCATTAAGGATTCAAAAGGTTTATTACAAAAGTGTTTACCTCCATCACTTATTATGGCCCAAGGAATTCCAAATCGACTCAACAAGTTTTCTTTTAAAAATTTGATCACAGTTTTGTGATCATTGTTCTGACAAGGAATTGCCTCGACCCATTTTGAAACATAATCGATGCAACTAAAATATATAAAAATCCAAAGGATGGTGGAAATGGGCCCATAAAATCTATCCCCCAACAATCAAAGATTTCGATGACAATGATGGGATTTAAAGGCATTATGTTTCTTTTTGAAATAGATCCCAACTTTTGACAATTTTCGCAAGTTTTGCAGAAAGTGTATGTATCTTTAAAAATGGTGGGCCAATAAAATCCACACTGCAAGATTTTTGCAGCGGTTTTCTTAGATAAGAAATGACCTCCACACTACAGGGATTGGCTTATAACTCTCTGCCACAGGTTGTGTTTCTAAAATAATAAAATCCACATGATATACCAATTTATCAATTTGCAATAACACATCTTCCACAATTCCTTTTGGTACATTAACTGATCTATCAGCAAGTAAAATGATAGTTGAGGTTGGTTTCATCTTACCGATATTAAGTTGCTAGTAAACCGAAAATAGCAGTAAATTTACACTAGCTCCAAGATCAAGTAAAACATGTTCAATGTTTTGATTTCCAATAATACAAGAAATAGTTGGACAATCAGGGTCTTTGTATTTTAATGCATTATTAGTTGAGAAAATGGAACTTACCTGTTCAGCTAGAAAAGCTTTCTTTCTTACTTGGTGTTTTCTTTTAACGGTGCATAGATCTTTCAGAAATTTGGCATAAGATATGGGTGAGCACCGGTTCTGGGTAGAACCGAAACCGGTTGGAACCGGACCGGTTTTCCAAGTTTAGAACCGGAACCGGTTGTAATCGGGTAGGTTCCGGTTCTAAAAATGAATGAATTGATTTTATCCGGGTAGGTTCCAGTTCCAAAATGGTTGGAACCGAAACCGGACCATGGAACCGGTTTATATGAACATTTAGAGATTTATATGAACATATAACCATACAAGTCATTTTATTAGCATTGCAAATCCAGTTGCTTATTTGATTGGTAATTCAGATGATGCTATGTTTCTGCATCTAACCACCACCATTGGTATCACTTGAACATTGAGAAGATTTTACCAAACAAACCTAAAAGCAGACCAGTAGTACCATCAACAGGCATGTCAGTTTCTTTATTCCAAAATTATGCACGTGAAGAATTACTTACTTGATCAACATGCATTTTCTTCACAAATATCTTAAATATCTTGAAATTATTTTCCAATAACAGGTCATCCGATAAACGAAGGTATGTCACCCCAAGGTTTCACAACTAGGCAACTTAATGCACTGATAACTTGTCTAATTGTAAATGAAAACAGAAATGGTAATGAGGCTGACGAGCATTAAAAGTCTAAAACTTCATTTTCTTCGTTCTTGAGCTTCCGCACTCCGATTTGATCCCCGATTTTTCCTACGGACTCGTATCAGAATGTAGTTTTCATTAAAATATTTTAAAATAGGGTAATTTGAAACCGGACCGGAATCGGATTAGAACCGAATAATAGGGTACCCTGTTTAATTGGGTAGGTTCGGTTCCACTTAGTGCGGAACCGAATTTTTCCGGGTAGGTTCCGGTTCCATGCGAAATCGGAATCGAAACCAGTTTTGCTTACCCTTAGCATAAGATAGTATCTATTGAATGACATCTAACAAATGGATATTGACCTTTACATGTTTGAATATTTCATAAATCTCTGGGGAATGGTTCAATTTCTTTGTTTTTAATGCCTGAGGAAATAGAGGTGTATGAGAAAAACAATTATTATCAACGACGGGTAATGGTTCATCAACCCCTTCTTTAACCTCTGATTCTGATTTTTCCTGAGTTTCACGAGGTTCAAGAATAGGTCTGTGGATGGTCTTACCACTATGAAGAGTAATAATAGATTTGACTTGGTCTAAGTGTTGACTTCCAGAACTACCCTCATGAGGGTTTTGATGGCTTTTGGGATTTGACTGAGGTTGTGCGGGAAACATACATTTCTCTTTAATGGCCCAAGCAGATGTGATTTTATCAAAAGTTTCTTTCAAATCATTCATCATTTGTGCATTTTGGTTATTGATGGTTTCTTGTTTTTCCATGAATGCACTCAAGTTATCTTCAATGGTTTTCTTAGATGGTGGGACATATGGTGTATAATTCTGGGAGTTTCGGAAGTTCTGGTGAAACTATGGAGGTTGGTGTGAAGGTTATGCTTGATTATCATTCCTCCAATTGAAGTTTGGATGGTTTCTCCAACCAGGATTATAGGTCTGTGAGTATGGGTTTGGATTTGGTCTATTGAATGTGTTTATGGAACTGACTTGGTCATGGAGATAGTCTTTCAGGGCTGGTATGGACGGGCAAACTTCTGTGACATGTTCATTTGAACTACAAATTTGACATATGATTTCCTGAACTGACTTTACATGATCCATCTTCCCTGTTTCTAAAGCCTCAATTTTTTTTAGACAAAAATGCATAATTTGCAACAAGGTCATGGTCTTCCCTAAGGTTAAATATACCTCTACCAGATGGCTGTGTTTTAATAGATGACTCATATGTACCAATTGTATCCCATTGTTGTGTATTCTCTGTTATGTGCTCAATGTAATCTAGTGCATCTTCGGGATATTGTCCATAAACTCACCATTGCACATCATCTCCACTACTTGTTTACCTTGAGGTGTTAAACCCTCGTAGAATTGGGCAACTAACCTTCATGTTTCAAACCCGTGATGTGGATAAATATTTAACATCTCTTTATACCTCTCCCAACATTGGTAAAGTGTTTCCCCCGACTCTTGTGTGAATGTTGTGATTCTTCTCTTAAAGGAATTTATCATATGAGGGGGAAATAATTTTTTAAGAAACTGCTCTTGTAAATCATCCCATGTTCTAATAGATCTTGACCTAAGATTTTGTAGCCAAATTTTAGCTTTATCCTTTAAAGAAAAGGGAAAAAATTTTAACCGAATTATATTCATGCTACAATTTTGGTCTGTGCAAGTGTTACATAATTCTTCGAACTCTCTTAGGTGTTGATAAAGGTTTTCTGATTCTAGACTATGGAATGTGGGTAAAAGATTGATGACACTTTATTTAAAATTTAAAAATGCTGCTTCTGGAGGAAAAACAATACAAGATGGTGATCCTGACCTAGTAGGATTCATGAATTGTCTGAGTGTCCTAGGGTGATTAGGATCTCCATGCTGAGACTCGTTTTCTTCCTGATTAACTTGGTTTTCAACTTGGGCAGGTGGATTTTCAATTTGGTTTTCAGCCATTCTGACTAACAATGAAGGTGATGAGGACTCTCTTTTTAATCTGCCACTAGATGTTCGAGACCAGTGTTTCATGCAACTTAAAAAAAACTATATGTAAAAATATGAAATTGCAAATAAAAAACTTGAAAATGAAATTAAACTAAAAAAATGAAAAGAACAAATTAAGGAAAATACAAATGCAGTGATTTAGATCTAAAAACGTCCTCTAACCCTTGTTAATTCCGATCTCAAATGAATCTCTCGCTCATTTTTCTCAATGTCTTGAATTATGTTTTCGTGAAGTTTTATGAGAGCATCTTTACATGGGGATGGTTCAAAAAATTATTTTATGAATAACAAACAAATTTTAAGTTGATTTTTCTGTTTCCGGTAATCAAGAAAAATTAAGAATAAGGTCTCTCTATATGTGGGATTTCTGGGTTCAGGGTTCATCAATGATTAATCAGGACAGTTAGGTCTACATAAAAACAAGAACAAATAGAGAAAAATAAGATGTAGAAATTAAAAATACGAAATAAAAATAAAGAAAAGAAAAGTAGAGAAAAAAAAATAAATATTCTATCTACTAAATAATACTTCCCCGGAAACGGCGCCAAAAACTTGACACGCTCGAAAAGTGGTCTTTTACTCCCAAGTATAAGAGTGTCGAAGTAATAAATAACCCGGTGAAAAGTTTGATTTGTTGAAGTACTTGGAGGATCTTAGGTTGGAATACAATAATAGAAAGAAATGCTGGAGATTGAGATCCATTTTTAGTCTTTTAAACATTTAGAAATCTCGCTTTATCATAATTTATAAATTGTCATTTTTACCCTCATAATTTATTACATGAATTAATTATGCCAATAAAAAGAACCAGCCATAAAAACGATAGTCATTTATGTCAATACTTAGTCCTACCAAGGTACCAAACATGCCAAAAACATAAAATCAGCCATAAAGGCGGTGATACCGTTTGTCTATAACAAGTTCTACCAAGGTACTTAATTATGCCAAAATCGTATAAAACCGGCCATAAAGGTGGTATAAAGATAAAACCATCCATAAAGGCGGTAGATAAAAAAAATTAGCCATAAAGGCGGTATAAAGATAAAACCGGCCATAAAGGCGGTATAAAGATAAAACCAGCCATAAAGGCGGTAGACAGATAAAATCATCCATAAAGGCGGTATAAAGATTGTCAATAATTAATCTAGATTTAAATCAAGTTTTAATCATTAGATTTCAATTTATTTATTATAATAAAAACGAGTTTAATCTATGTTTTCATTATAAAAGCTTCACCCTTACTCCAGCAGAAAAGAAATTAGCTACTCATTTTGTAATAAAATATATTCGTACTTTTATTACTGAAAGAAAAAGACATTACAAAAAGCTTTAAGTAAATAAAAAAACAAGACACTCTCTCTCCAAGAATTACAGAGGAATCAGGAAAGAAAGTATGAAAATTTCTAATGTTGGACGCTCCTTTTTATAGGAAAATTCGCCGCCCAGACCAGCGAATGCATGTTGTGGACACGTGTCAGAGAATGGTGAAGCCACGTTGGGGACACGTGTCACGACGTAAAGGTTCCACGTGTCACGACGTGATTGCAGATTTTACGACATGCTTGCCGATTTTATGACGTGCTTGCCGATTTTACGACGTGCTTGCAGATTTTATGACGTGCTTGTCAATTTTACGACGTGCTTGCAGAATATTTTTTTCACGTCTGATTTGTCTCGTCGAGCTTCCGATCAGTATTTTCCTTACAAAAACATAAAAAAACATAGTAAAAGCACTCAAAGCATAACTTTAAAATATTTACACAAATGTGTTAATTTAAGGGGATTAGTGAAACTATAAGTGTAAAATGATTAACTTATCGTCTAATAAATATGCACTTTTTAGTATTCATCAGCTACCTTTACCCCAATGTTTTACCGCACCGGACGAGGTACACTCGATTGAATGTGAAATGTGTTTTATCAGGCATACAAGGTCCCATATTATTTATTTTTTTATTCATGCATTGATAATTTAATGCGCATGGGCTAACTATGGGGATTAAAGGTCCTCTATTTCGAGGGAAATGCCTAAAGGCTACCTTTACCACGATGTTTTACCGCGCCGGACGAAGTGCACTCGATTGAATGTGAAATGTGTTCAATCGGGCATACGAGGTCCTATATTATGTATTTGTTTATTCACGTATAGGTTTACATCGTTTCAGATACAATTTTGGTAATCTCGTTCGAACGCGTTTCCGAACGCTACACGAACATATGCATTATGCCTCAGTTCGTTCGAACGCTACTCAAACGCGCATGCTTTTTGTTTTATCATGCATCAGGTCTTATTCCGTTCGAACGCGTTTTGAATGCCAAACAAATGTGAACATTCTGTCTCATTTTCGTTCGAACGTGTTTCAGAACGCTACTCGAACGCGCATGCATTATGCTTTATCATGCATCAGGTCTCATCTCGTTCGAACGCGTTTCTGAACGATATACGAACGTGAACATTCTGTTTACTATTTGAACGTGTTTTCAAATGCTACCCGAACACACATACAGTGAACATATTTCTTTTCATCACATTTCATGCATGTTCGCTTCTTTGGTAATTTCTTTTGCATTACATAATTAATCATATCATTTCATTAATGACGCTTTTACCTTTATTAATTATTTATATTTCCGCATTTATTTATTTAATACGTTCATGAATTATGTATTTTGCCTTCATTCTTTATTTACGATTATGGGTGTGCAAACTTGCATGTTGCTTAAATTATCTTGTATGTGTTGCATGAGACTTGGTTGTACTATTGCATAAATATTTTCATTACAATTGGCATAAGTAATGGACCATTCTGAACCCAACGGTTTGAGGTATTCCCTTGCGAGGGGTGAGTGCGTCCTTAAATCATTTCCCAGTTCACATTGGGTGGCGACTCCATTTTATTTCTCCGGTTTAGTCCCCCGCAGGCTATTCCGTACTCCCGACCAGGCCGCGAGCTTGGGACAGCGTCGCCCACTTCTGTGTTTTACAGTGATCCAAAATTAGCTTGGTCATATTGGTATATTTGAACTATTTTGGTGGATTTGAAAGATTCCTTAGATTTTGAAGCTCGGGCCATCCATGAGACTTTATATGAAGGCTTTATTATGTACAAGACATGTATGAAATTAGTCTTGATCGTACATGGACTGCCTTGATTGATTTTGATCTTAATTTTCGAATGGTGCATTTGCAATGGCGATATTTGTGCAAGCTTTGTACTTGACCGTAAATTTCACATATGATATCTGATTTTGGTGATTCAAGTTGCACTAAAAATAAAACTTAGAGATCTACAACTGTGTAGTTTACATCAAAATCAAATTCAGACTTATTCGTGGACAAAATACGGGCGCAGTGTATCTATACAGATTTTATGTCTTATGTTTTTTAGATTATGTTTTGTCTAAGTGTTGGGCTAAACTTTAATTAAATTATAAAGCTCATGCACGAAATTTTGAAGGATTTTATGTGTTATTGGATTTATTTTACCGAGATTTTATTATATTTGGATAGAATTAGGGTTTGCCACTTATTTAAAATGGCATTATTCATTGTAATTAATAATTAATTAAGAACCTTTATCTGTTAACAAAACAAAGTGATTTGTGTCATCTTGAGGGAGTGGATTCTTTCTTGGTTATACGGAACAAAAGCTTATCAATGTGTGGCAAGCGTTGTGGCGTTGTATCGCTGTTCAAAATTCTCCAAAGAAATAAAGAAATGTTTTTAAGGGCAAGGTTCCTTAAGGGTTTGACTTGATCTTGGAAGGATTTTGTTTCTTACAAAATCAAGATTCGCAGTTTTTGGGGGGTTAGAATATTTGGAAGGGTCTTCTTGGAATCAAATACATGAAAGTTCTTATCATTTGGTATTAGAAGCTTAGGGTTATAAGATCAGGGTTTTCTCTATCTAACTAGTTCTATGAAGTCTTTATAGTTTTTTTTTGTCTTTTCCAAATTCAATTTTTATTTTATTCTCTTTGTATTTTACATGTTTATAACTGATATTTGATGTTATTATAATATTATTGCATGATAATAGCATATAGGATTCAGTTATTCGAGTTTTGAGTGAATTAGGGTCGAATTTGTTTGTAATTTTCGGATCAGTTCGGTCTGAATTTTTCAGCCACAGACTGAATATAAAATAGCTATAACTTTTGATCTAGAAAGAGTTACGAGGCCATAATATTTTGATTTGTATGTACTCGACGAGCTCTAGTCAATATACAGGAAAGTCGGATGTTCTCGTATCGATTCTCGAATCCTGCCCCAAATATTAGTTATGAGATTTGAGTCAGTTTCAGTTTCAGATTTTTAATCAGTTATGAATCAATTTTTTGTTTAATTTACATGCATAATTAGGGTTTAGAGAGTCATTATAAAAAAATAAAAAATAAATAAAATTCAAATGAGAGAAATAATAAAAATTTGATTGATTACCTTATGTGTTAAGTTATGCTAGGGATTGTCTTAGTGTTTCTTAATCAAAAAGTAAATTTTTGGTTGAATTTTTCACAGAATTTTGAATCTGATTTATTAATTCTTTTTTTTTTTTTTTTTTTTTGTGTTTTGTTTTGAGTCTTATGTGTTTTGTTTTTAGTTTTTTTAGTCTTATTTTTGTCGTATTTGTCTTTGTAAATTTTTTAGTCTTTTCTCCATTATTGAGTTGTTTTTGTCAAGATGTCAAATATGTTGGTTGATATAATGGGAAATCATAGTTCCCTTAGCTTTTACATGACTATAGGCTAGCTGTAGTTGTACCTAGTTCTCTAAAGAGTAATTATAATATATATTTTTTATTTAACTTGTATCCCATCCCAACCCCATCCCAAGTTCTCAAGCAATTAATTACTAAAAATAGCAAATATCATTAAATTATTTCTTTTTCATTTTTTCCATTTTTATATTTTACTATTTTTAGTAATAGATGGAATTGGAAAGTGGTTGAAGTTACCTCTAGATCATTTTTTTTTTTTTTTTGCTCTTTGAAAAGCATGATTAGCCTGGCTGCTTTGTTATTTGTGTGAATTATTCTTTTTTAAAATCAATGCCGATGGTTGTAAGTACATATCATAAGCTAGACCCGGCCACGGTTCCGGTTCGGAACCGGAACCGAACCGGAATGGGACCGGTTCGGTTGGGGTTCCACCCCAACTCGAACCGGTCCGAACCGGTGGAACCGTACGGTTCCACCGGTTCGGACGGTTCCAACCGGAACCGTTCGGTTCCGGTTGGAACCGTCGGGTTCCTGTTGGAACCGTAGGGTTCCAACATGAACCTAAGGCCCCCAACGGCTAGTAGCCGTTGGGGGCCTTATTAGTTATTCCCCCAACGGCTACTGCCGTTGGGGGATGCAGGCCTGCAGGGAGCCGTTTGGCTCCCTGCCAAACGGCTCCCTGCCAAAAAAAATAAAAAATAAATAAAATTATAAATTTTTTTTTATTATATAAAATAAAAATTACTAATGTACCCCTAATAACGGTAATAAAACGGTTATATTTAGGGGCATTTTTGGTATCAAAAAAATTCTAAAATTCTATAAATAGGATTCATTTTTCATAATTTCATCACACCAATTTCTCAACTCTCTCATTTTCTATAAATCTCTTATTCTCAATCTTACTTCAATACAATTCTCTTATTTTAGTTGTTAATTAATTTGTTATCACATTCGGCATTCGCATCGCAATTATTCAAATGGCAAGCTCATCCGAGAACATAATGTCAAATATGCCAACCCAAGAGAGCGGCCCTAGTGTCAGTGCACAATCACGGAGAAGAGAAGTTAAGGCTCGGTCCTCGGATATTTTCAAAATTCATTTTAATTTGGAACGCCTAGAAGATGGTTCACAAAGAGCAGTTTGCAACTATTGTGGGGTTATCTACAAATTTTCAGGTGGATATGGCAATATGATCAAGCACATGGAAAAAAACATCATCCGGTTGAATTTGGCATTGATACGACGCAAACTCAAATGGCCAGGTACGCATCATCAAGTAGAGGTACGAGTGCTTTAGATTTATTTAAATATTCTGATGCAAAAAATAGAGAGGAATTTGCGAAATTAACTTGTATGGCACATCTTTCTTTAAGCTTTGGTGAAAAACTTCATTTTACTAATTACGTGCATAATGCTTTAAACCCTTCTGCATGTAGAATGACTCGAAACACAACAAAACGTCATATTTTTAAATTATACAAAGATGGTAAAATTATTTTAAATGAAATATTTAAAGAGATGAAAGGTCGTATTTCTGTATGTTCTGATATTTGGAGTGATCATTGGCAAACACATTCATACATGGGTGTGACTTGTCATTGGATTGATGCATCATTTACCATGCAAAAACGACTAATTGCATTTAGAGTTTGATGACCAACATACTGCACATAATATTTATAGAATGATGAAGGTAATTTTTGATGAATATGGTTTAGGAGAAAAAATTTTAACAATTGGATTTGATAATGCATCTGCAAATACTGCATCCATCAATGATTTAAAAGAAATATGTCAACCAAATTTAGGGGGTCGGTTTTTTCATATTCGTTGTACATGTCATGTCCTCAACTTATGTGTGCAAGACGGTCTAAAATTATTATCACCTTTCCTTGATCCAATTAAAACGGCACTTAACTGTATTTGGTCATATTCTCAAATTAGGAGAGAATGGACCAAGTTTTGTAAAATAAATGGTATTAAACCGATTAAATTTTCAAGAGATGTTCCAACACGTTGGAATTCTACTTATTTTCTTTTATGTCAAGCATTTCAATACAAAGATGCATTATGTAGTTTTTTTCTCTCAACATGTTCAAAATATCACACTTTATCCTAGTCAATGGGATATTTGTGAAAAAAATTTAGATATTTTAAAAGTTTTTAATGATGCTACTTTAGTTTTTAGCGGCGTTTATTATCCTACAGCACATTTATTTCTTCTTGAGAGTTTAAATATTGTTGGCACTCTCGATGAGCATGTTGACAGTAACGATCCTAATGATATTGTTTTGTTAGAAGCCATTACTGTTATGAAGGTAAAATGGTTAAACTATTTTAGAGAAATTCCTTTACTTTATCTTATGCTGCTGTTTGTGTTTTTGATCCTAGATTTAAATTAGAAGAGGTTTGAGTGGTGCTTTACAAGCTTATTATGGTTATTTAGGAATATTAGATGAAATTGACATTACTAGATTAATGACGAAATTAAGAAATGATTTAATTGAGTTATTTAATGATTATATTGTAAGATATAACTTAGGAACATTAGGTCAATCTAGTAGTAGCGAACCGGTAATTCAAACAAGACTTAGCGCAGGGGATCGTTGGTTATTGCAACGAAATAAAAAAGCTAGGGATACGACAACTAATAACCCTGAATTAGATAATTATTTATCTACAAATTTTGAGTTTTCTAATGAAAGTTTATGCAAAGTAAAAATTTTAAAATCCTTGAATGGTGGAACCGGCATCAAAATATATATCCTGTTTTATCTATTATTGCTAAAGAGATCTTGGCAGCACCTATTTCCACCGTTGCGGTTGAGCAAGCCTTCAGCTTGGGAGGTAATATATTGGAAGCTAGGCGATCTTCATTACATCCAAGCACTCTAGAAGCAACAGCTTGTGTGGATGATTGGACTCGAGCTGATCTGAGACAACAAGAAGATGCCCCCGATGATTGTGAAGATTTGTTCGATAATGCTTCTGCAACAAGTGCAAGCGGAACCGGAGCCGAAGGATCAACCGATAATGATGATTGATAATTGTAAAATTATAATTACAAAAAAGGGGATATGTCTAAAAGACTAAAACTTGTAATGGAACTACGTGAGCTTTGATTCCTCTCACCCTTGGAGGATACGTAGGCAACTTAAATATTTAAAAATTTAAGCTCAAGCTCTTCAATGTAATAAAATTTTTTTTTTTAAATTTAATCTCATTTTTTTTTATTTAAATTAATCAAAAAAAAAAAAATATATTTAACCGAACCGAACCAGAACCGAAAGGTTCGGTTCCGGTTCGGTTTTCGGTTCCGGTTCCACTTAAGTGTGGAACCGTAACCGAACCGGATTTAACCGGTTCGGTTCCGGTTCCACACTTGTGGAACCGGTAACGTAACCGGCCGGTTCGGTTCGGTCCGAACCGGAACCGAACCGCCGGCCGGGTCTATCATAAGCTACAGCTTATATTTGTTGTTTTTTTTAACAAACAATAGCATTATTTAGTGTTTTGGACACATTAAACAACACAAGAAATTATTAATAAAAGTTATTTATCATATTAATGAAATATGAATTATATAACTAGTCCAATTAATAACAATTATTTGATCAATTTGAAACAAACAATGTAATTGTCTTCGAGGGCTTTAATTAAAAAGTCATATAGCAACAAAATGATTATGAAAAAACATTGGGTGAAAAAAATATATTTATGGACCATAAAATAATTTCCGTAAATATTTTCAAGTATTTGACGCGTCTAATATTTTTTTTCAGAAAATATCTTCTTAGGGTTATAAATAGGGATGGTAAAAAGGTTTGGATTTAGCTAGGATCCGCGTAAACCCAGGTCTAGAAGTATCTTGATTCACCAAAAGACTTTCGGACACAAGTAGCGAAATTCTAAACCCGCATAGATCCGGAATCAGGACAAGCCCGAATTCGCATAAACTCAGAACACTCGAATATGCAAAAAATAAAAATAAAAATTCAAACTCGGGTAGAGTAATTTCGAAACCATGTATTTTCAAATCTGGATCCTCATAGACCCGGGAGATCTGCGTCTTGAAATACCCGTGTCCGCAAAAAAAAAATTTGAAAATGAGTACAAAATCTGAACCTGGATCATTGCGAGTCCGAAATTCCGGGACCCGAGTCTAGAATTTTATTATTTTATATAAATATAATTGAAAAATGATTTAAAAATCTAGATTTTTGGGTACAGTCTGGGTATGTTCGGATTCTCATAGGTCCAAAATTTGTTACCGGGGTCCAAAATTTGTTTAAATTTGTAACAACACAGTAAAACAAATTTAAAAATTTATATTCAGGATCTTATCCGTGTATATCTTGATCAATGCGAGCCCGGATTTTCGATATTGGGAATTTTTTTTTGATTTTATATAAATATAATTGAAGTTTTTTTTAAAAAGTCAGGAATTATGGATCTTATTTGGATATATCCGAATTTGAATTCATGCGGGTCTAGATTTTCGGGGACTCGCTTTAGGATTTTTGAAACCCCAGTCTAGAATTATATTCAAATAAAATTGAAGAAAATTAAAAAATTCCAGATTTCTGAATTCGGTCTTGAAATACATGGATTTAAATCCACACGAGTTTGAAATTCTAGGACCCGAATCCATAATTTATTAATTTAATATAAAATAATTTAAAATGTTTTAAAATTTGGATTTTTTGAACTAGTTCGGGTATATCCGGATCCACTTGGGTCCAAAACTCTAAGACTCAAAATCATTTGTTTTTAATTTTTATATAAATATAATTGAAAAATGTTAAAAAAATCTTAGTTTCTGATTCGGGTAATCTCGAATCTGTATCTATCTACGTGGGTCCGGGATTTCGAGATCCGAGCCTAGAATGAAAAGATTTCACGCATGGTGGGGTCCATGGGGACCAAATATGTTAGGATCGAGTAAGGTATAATTTCTATACTCATTGGTAGGATGGGTTGGATATGGATATTGACATCACGTACTAGTAAAAGTTAAAATCATTATAAACGAGTATTGAATAGAGACCTGATATGTTAAGGCGTTATGTGGTAAAAAATTCATACCCGATGGTTGAACAAACCGAATACATGTATTACATTCTTGTATCATATTTGACCTAATGTCACTCTTACTTAGGAACAATAGAAAATCCCAAATTCAATCAAGATCAAGATGATTTTCTATTTCAATTAATCCAACTATTTACTTAACAAATCTTAATCAAAATTTATGATTCCAAAATATTTAATACAAAATTAAAAATTAAAAATCCTCTTAATTTAAAAATTATCAGGGATTAAAGATTCAAGAAGAGACCTGAATCAACAAATCCCACACACCATGACATGTCATACATAGTTACACTTGCCAGTATTCAGTAACAAGATACTTTCCAGCGAAGGCCACCTCTTTGTGGATTAATTCCATCTTTACTTGGTGTATTTAATTTTTTTTGTTGATGTTATTAAAGAGGGGAGAGAGAGAGCAGAAAGTTTAAATTAGGAAAAAAATTATTTTTTCCGAATTGATTTTAGAATAGATAAAATTAAAATGATATTATTTTAAATTTTGTCTGTTTGTGAATTAATTTGGACAAAATAACAATACTCTTTAAAATATAAAAATTCATATTTGCTATGAATGTATGGATTTTACCCGGAGTTTTATGTTTTTTTTTTTTATTTAACAATAATTAAATTAAACATGTATGTTATTTTTTTTTTGGGTGTCCATATATAAAGTAAAAGTTAAAATTTTAAATTTACGTGGATGAAATAATATTGTCCAATTTTTTTTTTCTAAAGTATAAATAATAAGCCTAAAATAGTAGAGTTCTAATACAACTTTTCCATTTTTCCATATCTAAAATCTCTTTTCAGAACGAAAAAGGATTTAGATTTGGGGTTCTATTGTGTTGATAAAATGACAAAATTATCCCTAAAAGATTTCCCAAATAAAATCTTGGATAGTCATCTCTCATCGTCTATAATTTACATCTTCAGTTATGAAAATATTGTTTTTGGGAGTATTAAATGCAATAAATTTTCATCACTATATTATCATATATATAAATTCTTATATACTATTCTGACATTGTTTAGTGAGTGAAGTAATCCATTTGTAGAAAGTTTCCTCCTTTAAATTACTTCTTTACCCCCAAAATCATATACATATATATATAGTACTATTCTGACATTCCTTTTAGTAAGTGAAGTTATTTTCGTGTTGTTGGGACTAAGAGATCTCCTTTCTCTCTAAAAAAAATAATTATGTTTTATCAATAATTTATTTTCCATTTAGTAATTGTAATATGATGGATTATTTTAGAGTATTAAATGATCGAAAAATTATATGATATCTAATATTTAATAGATAACTGTTAAATTTTCATTTAGAAAAAAATTAAAATACTTATAATAATGAATGACAGAATGTGGGGAAGATGGGGAAGAAAACTTTGTTTGAGTAAAAGCATAAAAGGGTTGGTTGTTGGTCAATATTGGCTTTTGGCTTTGGCTTCTCATTTTCATCATTGATTTTTTTTGTTATATAATAGTATGTTCAAGTGCATGTACTATGTAAAATTGTATTAAGTCTCTCCTCAGTTTTTTCTCGGAAATTATGGAGTGAAAATTTTCTCCATGATATTTAGTGGTGGCTTTGCCATAGAGGGTCCAATCATTTTGTTCTTCTTGGGGCTTCAGCTTTAGAGTGGGTTTTCATATTTATTTCTCTGGGGCTTTTTCCAAACACATAGCGGTTGTTTGCTCGGTAGCTCGGAGATGGATACTGAGGAGCTGATTAATTTAATGCTTTTGATTTTATATTAAATTGTTTTATCTGCTAACCGTTTATTCGCTATCTATTTGATAGATTTGCGATGGCGGTTTCTTCGAACAACCTCTTTGCTCGTATGTAATATCCCGAATATTTTTAGAATGGTTCTGAAAGATTTCCAAATTGAAGTTTGGAATTCGGAACGTGATGCTATTCGAAAATAAGAATTTATGTGTTGAAAAATAGATTAAAATATTTTAAAGTAAAGATTCTTCACGTTGGAAAACTTGTGGTTTCGAGAACCAGTTACGCGATTTCTGATTTTATCGTTATACGTATAAAAATTTATTGTTTCAGCTATAAAACTTCCAAACAAACTCCGATTGAGTTGATTCTTGAACCATCAGATTCGTTTTCTAAGACGAACAACTTTCATGTTGAACACTTTTCGAAATATATATCAGAAGGGCTTCAAAAATATGAATTTCCATGAAAACCCCTTGATAGGGGACTGATTGTAATTTTACAGGGGTCTGAATGTAAATTCTAGAAACTTTTCTATATATACCCTTAAGTTTCAAGAAATTACAGAATGGGCATAAGCTACCCATCCTCTCCACCCGACCCCCCTTCCTGTATTTTTGGGTGAGGCTTGCACCGGTGGCCACCCGGCCAGCCAACGGCATAGAAAGAACCGTTGGCCCACCCCAACCTCTAGTTGTCGACGGCAGGCCAAAGGATGCCGGAATCCGACGAAACAACGTGAAGAATGCGCGCACATGGGTTTACTGATCCCAGCTCGTTGCTTCGTTTCATGACCTGAGCCAACCGCCAAATCAAAGCTCTCGGAGAGTTCTACAAGTTGGCGGTAATGGATTTTCCATTCCGTGCACGGTTGAACGCGAAACGAGGAAGGAAGATTCAGATGAATACTGACCCACGATGAATAGTAGCTCCGATCAAAATTCTGTCGATTCCAGCGCATTTGTGGGATAGTTTAGAGTCCGTATATGCCATCGAAATCTCGGTAAGACCTCATGGTAAAAATCCGCAAATTTCAAGTGTATAGTTAGATGTTCGGATGTATCCAGTAACATCGTAGAATAGCGTAATTATATAAAATGAATTGTTTGAGTATTAGTATATGGAATATGCGCATTTTGTAGAATCCGAGTGAAAACGGAACGAGTTTGATCGATCCAATATAATATGTTAGTTTCCGATAGAAGTGAGTTTTTGCATATAAATATGTGTTTTGGTTTTGATGATAGTTTTGAATTATATATGATATTATGAACATGTTTGGATAAATCCGGGTAGGTTCGGAGGGTTCGGGACCCTTCCGTAGCTTTTGCGAAAACATTTTCGGGAGATTTTCCAAAAATGCGTAAACCGAGAATTTAAGTTAACTGACCACTTGGGTTAGTGTATAATGATGTTTTAAGATTACTGAAACTGAAAGTATTGAAATCGGACTTTATTTGATTATTCCGAAATTTTATCGTAGTTTAGTCGAGAACTCCGTAAGTCGTGTTTCTGACAGCATTTCGCCATTTGTTTTGGCAGATTTGATTAGGACCTGGAGTGCTCGAGAAGTCAGGTAAGTAACTCATGCGATGAGTGCTTGAATAATTTATTGATGTTTTAAATATATATGATTGACATGTTTAGGTTAAGACAAGAATAGATAAGAGATATTCTTGAAAACATAGTTCGAGGTTACACATAGTAAGGATAAACAACCACAACAGGTATGGAACTTTGTTACTGATATGATATGAAATGAGGTATGAAATGAGCTCAATGTTCGTGTGAATGTATAGATGTATGAAAGTGTAAGAATCGGTAACGATATGTATACATTATGTAAATATATAAGTATATAAGCATGTATACGTATATGCATATGATGTTAAGATATTTATAGATTGGGTATATAGAATCGGTAAATGGAACAAATCATGTTTTCTAAATTGGTATAAGCTAAGCTCTTTAAAAGGGTAAAGTACGTGTGTGAATTGATATGTTTATGAATGAATGTTTCTGATAAGAATTCCGAAGATAAAGTGCATTTGATTGAAAAGTAAAACACATGAAGATTGTTAATGCCTACGGTATCGGAATTCAAAGTGATAAGTATGTTCATATGTTTGATGTATATACGTATGTATTTCTGATGATAAACAATATTTGACATTTATATGTTGTGTATGTGAGATTGTGTCCCGTGATATGTGTGCACGTGTGTATGTTAATTGGTTGATAATCTCGTGTTGTAGTAGTCTGGCTGGTTAGGAATCTGTTCAGACGGTATTCATCCCATACCTATTTTAAAGTAGGTAATGAGTCTCGTACGAGCATTGTATGTATAAGCCAGCCTTATATGTGTGTTGTATGATTACGTGCTTTGTGATGAATTGGTTGTTATGTATGCTTCGTGGTTGGTTGTACGATGATTGTACATATGTCTGAGTGTATGTATTTGTATGATAGAACTCGTAACATACATAGATAATGTATGCTTATGTGAAATGAATGAATGATTTGAAAACTGATGTGAATATAAGATGTTTTAAAGCGTGTTTGATAAGTTATATTGGTACGAATGTATGTGTAAGAATTTTGAAAGTGTGTTTGCATGAATATAAGAGAAATGTGTTATACGTATATGTAAATGCATATGAATCCCGAATGTAAAGCTATTGTAAAGTTATCGTGATTAAAGTAAGTGAAAAAAGTTTGTAATCAAATTGAAGGAAGCTTATTGGATATGTCATTTTGATAATATTTCAAAGATGAATATTTGTGATAAAAGTATATAAGTATGATTTCATGTGTCATGTGATTGAAGTGAATTTGATATTCAACGATATACTCCATGGTATTCGAGTTTTATTTTGCATGCTTAGGATATTTTGACTTTTAGATTGGCACATATATACGTAAATAGATATGAGTATGTGCATATGTAATAGATAAAGGGTTAGTTAAATGTTGATAAAGCTGAATTTGTAACTTGGTAATGTTGAAAAGTTTCTAGTATGTTTAACTTTATGTTTTGTTGGATGTATGAGCATGATTACTTACTGAGTTTCATAACTCACACCAAACCAGTTTGTAGTTTTGCAGGTTAGCTCTTGGAAGAAGTTTAAGGAGTTAAAATATTTGATTATTAATTTATTTTTTGTGCTGAGCACGCTGTTTGCATATATATTAAGTAAATATTTTTATTGTTTATATTGTGGTAGGCACAGAGCCCTTGAGTGTTGATAGATGGTGTGGGTGGAGCTCTTAGGATATGATTTTGATGAGATTTGTGTGAACTTGAGGTCCTTTTATTTGTTTGATGTATTCTTAGATTCCTTTGATGCTGGACTGTGATCCAGGTTGTCCAGTTTTATGATACATCATGCCGAAATTTTTGGTAAATTCAGAGGCATATGAAGATGAGTCAATCATTTCTCATGTCGGTAGCATCCTACCTCTGGCGGGGTGTTACAGTTATGGTATCAGAGCTAGGTTAGTATGTCGGTGACTGCTACTACAGGGTATCCGATCGCCTGAGTAAGTTTTTCATTGCGTGTAGAGCATATAAGTCATATGTTTGTTGTGTGATTTGAATTCTATTATATGGTAAGATGTGCTATAATTTTGATTGATATCGATGATTCAGATTATCGATAGACGTTTGTGTTGGACAATTATGACCCATAACATTACTATTTTTAAAAGACGTTGTGGTTTTTGTACAAATTAACTATGTGACAATGGAAATTATATTTTATCATTTTGTAATTAGATTACTTATATATATAAATGATAAAAGTCCTTATGATTAGTTTCGGATTATAAGATATGAGACAATATCAATCCACAAATGTTTAATCATTAAATATCCCTAGTCGTAGTATTATTGAGACTGGACATCGATGATGCAGAATAGACTAGTATTGCACTTGTGCGTGTTATGGAAGCGTAACAGCTTAGTTCTTATATATTTAA
Source organism: Zanthoxylum bungeanum (assembly GCA_019454045.1). Classification (NCBI taxonomy): domain Eukaryota; kingdom Viridiplantae; phylum Streptophyta; class Magnoliopsida; order Sapindales; family Rutaceae; genus Zanthoxylum; species Zanthoxylum bungeanum. The sequence goes on along the minus strand of SKCR01003099.1, from coordinate 65,160 downwards.
GTATTGGATACTTATGCAAGTGTGATAGGAGGTTGTGTTTACCGATGGTGCGGAAACAATTTCGCTCTGGATAGACCCCGCGGAATCCCATTGGTAGTATGACTATGTGTCTATGGGAATCCGTTTCAAGGTAGGTGTATTTGGTCTTAACCTGAGACTTGCATCGCTAGTACTTGCGACAATTAGTACACTTTAGTTTTGGTCGTCCGTGACTTTAACAAGTTCTGTGTACGCCTCTTCTGGCTTTATTGAGAATCGTAGTGTATTGGGTGTGATGTCAAGACGGAAGTATCACTTCAGTCATATGGAGTTGATGATCACGCAGAGATACAGAACTGGTTCCCTATTATGTTGCAACTATCGGGATAATATGACAAGGTCATGATTATCCGATATAGAGACTAGTTGCTTGTGATCCGATATATGCTTCGTACGGGGCAGACACTATTCCAGCCCTAGGCCTTGCATGTGACATCTGATACTGGATCGCTATGCGCAATACTATGTATACTACGCCTGTTATAGATTATATATTCCTTAAAGAATATTTCTGGAGAATTGGGTAGGCACGGTGCTTTGCTAGAAGCCAACCATGTCTCGTAAATTGGTAAGAACGTGATACCGGGTACGCACGTATTCGGATAGTCCGACGACCGAATTTACTGCCAAAATATCCAGGGATCTCATGGGTCGCTTCCCGAAGATTCACTGATGACGTATGACTTGAACATAATTAAACTGGGAATAATTAGAAGAGAGAGAAAATTAATCTAGGATTAATTACGGTGAGATTTTATCTGGTATAAAATTCAAATAGAAGAGAGAGAGAACGATTAATTTGGAATTAATCGATAAAATAATATATTCAATATATTAAACGAAATTAGATTTCGACACGGAATTAAAATTGGATTTTAATTCGGGCGAACGAATTAATTTAGAATTAATTCACGAGCGATTTTAATAGTAATTTTTCTAGGCATAATTATTTAATTAAATTTGATTTAATTACGTCGCAACGGAAAATTCGTTAATTCGGAATTAACGAACCCGAGCCCAGAATGTGTTTGCTGGCCCACTCGGATTTTGAATTAAAATGGGGCCCACAAGTCACATCACAAGTCATATCACCTAGTCACTTTAATCAACTTTTAGTTGATGGAATTTGGTGGGTTGTTGATGACTTGTTCAACACACTAACGGTGAGATGATGGACATATACCAAACATTAGATTTTTGGTATATCTTTTTTTTTTTTTGGAAATCAAAAATACAAGTCAACACTCATCACTCTTCCTCTCTCATTCACGCCCAAACACACTCCTCTTCTTCTCTCCATCTTGGCCGAGAGCTTCAAGAGACACAAGGAAGAATTGTTGTAATTTTTTCAAGTGCTAGCACACTCAAGGAATCATACAAAGGTGTTAGGGAAACTTTTCCCATTGAGCTTGGAATCAAAGATAAAGCTTGGAGCTTGATACACAACTTTGGAGGAGCTTGGAACAACTTCAAAGAGAGCAAAAAAATTTTATTTACTACACATCCTATAACCGATCAAAGTGAGTATATTTCCGCTATACTTCTTTTCGTATTCACATTATTTCAAGCTTGCAATGATCTTGGTTTGACCTTAGAAATCCAACAATGGTATCAGAGCCTATTTGAGCATGAAATTAAATTTAGGGTTTATAATCTTGATTTGGGTATTTTTGATTTGAGCATGATTTGATCAAATTGTTTATTTGAGTATGCTTATATAATGATAACTAAGTGTTATGCATGATCAATTTGATAAAAAATTAATTGGATTAATTTTCCCCAAATACTTAGGCTTGGCCGAATATATGGACCTTTGTAGATCATGGTAATTATTTGTTTTTTAGACCATTGGATGTGTTTAAAGACATGATATATATTTATTTATGATTTAATTGGATTGAAATCAAAATCAGATATAAAAATATCATATTGTCGTGACCTTGGGAGCATGTTAATGACTTGATTTTGTTTCAATACTGTTGGACATGTATTGAATATAATAAAGCATGATTAATTGATTAAATTAGTATTTTGGAAATGTTCATTTAAATAATTTATCATGGCTAAACACTTTAAATTAATTAAATAATTAAATTGTGAAATTTGGAATATTAGAATTTAATTATTATGATTAATTTGGAATTGGGATAAAATTGTTGTATTTGGGCCTAATGGGCTTGGTTGGTGATGAGTGGTAAATCTATCACTATTTCCCACTCATTTAACCTAATATTTTGTATAGTTACTTGAGTTTTGTGAATATTTTGATGTGTTTTGTGTTATTTTGTAGATAAATAAAGTTTCAGGACATTCTTGAGGTGATTTGGAGCAAAACTGTGAAAATTGGTAAAAAGGGCAAAATGGTAATTTCTCCGCGTCGCGACGCGCCAAGCTTCAGCGTCGCGACGCCTAACATGCACCGGAGTCTGCTAACATGCGCCGGGTCAACGAGTCAGAATTTGAGAAGTTTGACTTTGCTAACATGCGCCGTGCCACGTGTCACCATCAGAGCCGATCTGCTAACGTGCGCCGTGCCACGTGTCATCATCATACGGTGCCGACACTCACAATTGCCACGTGTGCCACGTGTCATCCTATGTCATCAGCCACGTCATCGGTCAACGAGTCAACCTTGCCACGCGACATGCCACATCATCATCCACGTCAGCTGGTCAACCGAGTCAACATGCCACGTCATCATCAGCCAATCACACCGTGACACGTGTCGCAATCATACGGTGCCGACAATCGCCCTCCACACGTCAGCGTGACGTAATCAATGATGTCATGAACAATGTCACGTCATCGGATAAGAATCTGTGCCGGTGAATCAGCAAGTGACACGTGTCACTGTAGCTGGCGTCGCGATGCTGAACCCTTTAGCGTCGCGACGCTGGACCCCTATCCGCGCCTATAAATTGAGCTCGAGATTTCAGAATTTTTTGTACCTTCCTCTCTCCTCTATTCTTTATAAAGAGAGATTTTCTCTCTAGATTCTTTAGTTTTTAGTTTTTTTAGTTTTGTAAATAATTTTAATTACGTTTTGTAATAATAGTAATTTAATTTTTACTTTTAACTTTTTACAGTTTTTACTATTCACCAATATGAGGTAACTTCCTTATGCTAGGGTGAAAGGTAATTCTTTTACTATTACTATTTAGATTAATCTCCCTTACAAATAATATATTTACTATTAAAAATTTGACTTAATCAGGATACCGCCAGATTGGTCGGTTGGTAATAAAATTTATTTTCCGCCTTTATGGCTGGTTATTTTGGTTCCGCCTTTATGGCTGGTTATTTTGGTTCCGCCTTTATGGCTGGTTATTTTGGTTCCGCCTATATAGCTGGTTGGTATTATCATCACGAGTTAATATATTATATTAAGGGAGATATCTAAATAGTATTTAGTAGAAGTTAATTCCTTTTACCTTAACATTTTATTTTATTTTACTTTACTTTTAAGCTTTTACTTTACTGCAATTACTTTTCAGCAATGTTACTTTATGGTTTTTACTTTTAAGTTTTTACTAACCCTAGTTATGTGTCATAACTAAGTTAGTTATCTAGGGTTGTGATGAAATCCAATATCACCGGATGCCAGAACCAAGCAATACCACATTTGCTCAACAGAACGCAATGGGGAGATGTGACATATGTAATGGTAACCACCCTAGAGATTATTGCGAATACAACTACCATACAGGGTGGCAGAGCTATCAAGATCCTTCATGGTATGACAAGCCATCACATTTCACAAAACCACATTTTCCATCTTATCCAACATCTACCTATGATCTTCATCAACAATCAGAACAATCAAAAAAAGATCAGTTGCTAAACATGCTCAAAGATGTGTTCAAGAAACGAGAAGAAAAGATGGATACAATGCTTGAAACATTCCAGAATCAACTCGAAAGTATTCAGAGTCAAACAGAATCCATACAGAGAATGACATATCAAATCAGACAATTAACAGAAAACCAGAACTACATACCTGAAGAACCAGTTCCAGATGACACTGATGAAGCCTTCGATTACCAATCATTTCACAATGACACTTCAATAAAGGAGGAGGCTGAGCAGTATCAACAACCATAGGTATTAGTTCAGGAGCCCGAACCGGCAAAGTCTCAATTTGACTTTTATTATTCAGATTCTGACGAGGATGAAGCTGATCTATTTGTACCAACTGCACCAACAAATGAGGATGGAATTCTGTGTCCTCAAAATGAAGATCTTGGAGATTGTTTTTCAATAATGTTTGGAGAAGATCTGCCTGAGCCAATCACATCACCCAGATCAGAGGATGAAGACCTAAAATCTGACATTTCTTTACATCCTCAGGTTGACAATTTTGAAGCATGTATTTCACAGATGACAGATGAAGAGCTGAATATGGAAATTTTAAAATACATATGTGAATAAAAGGTCGAGCAAGAAGCAGAGCAAATGGAGGAGCAAATGTCTGACCTTAATAAAGATCCAGAGCATTCATGAGAAACATCGTTGTTTTGGGGAGTACAAATCAAAGATATCGCCCAGAAGCTTGACAGAATGGAACTTCCATTCCAAGTCAAGCACCATACATGACCTCCTGATTTTCTTTATTTCTTTGCAGGAACCACTGAAACAACAATGAGCAAAAAGGTGGCACGAGCACTGAATAGAACAAAATTTTTTCTCCCATTTTTCCGTTGGAAGAGACCATTCAAAAGTAACGCTCACGGGATTGTCTTTAATCGGACATCCAAAACGACATTGAAACCTCCTTAACAGATGAATTTTAGTCACGTCTGGCTGAAGACGAAAAATTTAGCGCTAGCAGGGAGACAACCCATGCAATTTGTTGTAATTTGTTTTCTTATTTTGTGTGAACTTTTTAATTTTGTGTGTTATTTTTGTAGGGAAAGGCACAAACGGAGCATTTTAAGACAGAAAGAATGGTGTTTGGCAATCACAAAAAAAAAGAAACAATTCATTAGCGAAGGCTGAGTAAAGAATTAATTCTTGAGACGCATCCTAATGGATTTATATACCAAACAAGTGGCGTATTGCGTACACAATTCTGTTACCTTAATTATTGCTTTGATTTGCTTTTCTATTGTAATTATCTTTATTTTCGTAGACAGGATCCATACTTTTTGACATTTCACGATTTCTTTTGTTGTTTGCTAACAAACGTCCTCTGGAAGATACTAGTGTTATTATTACTCACCTTTTTTCAGGTACTATAATTCAGCCCGTCATTGCACTTTTGAAGGCATCCTAATTTGAGAAAGAAATACATAAAAAAATGGAAGCCGCCTCAAGAAGACGAGTTGAAAACTTTTGTGTGTTTTGCGGTAGTAGTGTTGGTACTAAACCACAATACATAGAAGCAGCACAGGAATTGGGTCGAGTCTTAGCTGCAAGGAATATGCACTTAATATATGGAGGAGGCAATCTTGGACTAATGGGGATTGTTTCAAAGGTCGTACAGGAAGGAGGCAGTCACATTTTGGGAATCATCCCAAAACCCTTGGTAGTGGCAAATCTTATTGGATCATTAAACGGAGAGGAACTGATCGTGCCAGGTATGTCTGAATGACTGGTAGAAATGATTAACCGTGCTGATGCTTTTATCGCTTTGCCAGGTGGCTTGGGTACATTGGAGGAAACATTTATTGTGTTATCTTGGGCGAACCTGAACATACACCAGAAACTGCTTGGACTGCTCAACGTTGATGGATTTTATGATTTTCTTTGTGTGTTTCTTGATGATGCTCGAAGAAATGGGTTCGTGTCAAAACCTATGAAAGAACTCCTTTTTTACTGCTAGAACTCCTCCGGATCTGATAGACCAACTCATAGCCTATGAACCACAAGTTGACCTTATCCTATCAAAGATAATTTGGTCCGAGGACGATCGTGGTAAGAGATGTAGAATTAATCTGGATCTTAACCTTTAATTTCCTGTAGATTTTCAGCTAACCAGGTACGACCTTCTAAACTCTTCTTCTACTTTTTAAGACATTGGGGACAATGTCTCATTTAGGTTTGGGGAAGGGAATTAGTTGATCAATACCTTGTTTTTAGTTTGTGTGTTATTTTTATTTTTAGTCCAAAATTTTTCGAAAAATACAAAAAAAAATATTGAAAAATTGAAAAATTTACAAAAATATTTTGTGTTTATTGTGTTTTTGTTTTGACTAAAAATGTGGAATTGGTAAGAGATAGCCGAGTAAGGAGTTTCCACTCCTGAGACGTATCTCAAACCTATTTCGAAACAAGTTAATTTTTGTTTGTTTCCTTTTGAATTATTTAATTTGTAAATTCTCCTTAACACTGACTAAAATGGATCTTCATATGCTCAGTTGGCAGGTATTATCAATATGCATAGTAACATACGGACATGAGCTAAAAAGTTGAAAAGTTTGTAATACTCAGTTCTCTAGTTTAATTGGAGGAAGCATCTCAAAAGTGATGGAGTAAAAAAAAAAAAAAACGTCCGAGATCCGAGTTATTAAGTCTGTAAGGGTGTTTTAACACCAAGTGCCCTAAAACCAACTGGTTTGGGAGTCACTAGCCCAAAGCTCGCTACAATGTTAGGTTTGAGGGTGTGATGAGTGGTAAATCTATCACTATTTCCCACTCATTTAACCTAATATTTTGTATAGTTACTTGAGTTTTGTGAATATTTTGATGTGTTTTGTGTTATTTGTAAATAAATAAAATTTCAGGACATTCTGGAGGTGATTTGGAGCAAAACTGTGAAAATTGGCAAAAAGGGCAAAATGGTAATTTCTCCGCGTCGCGACGCGCCAAGCTTCATCGTCGCGACGCCTAACATGAATCGGAGTCTGCTAACATGCGCTGGGTCAACGGGTCAGAATTTGAGAAGTTTGACTTTGCTAACATGTGTCGTGCCACGTGTCACCATCAGAGCCGATCTGCTAACGTGCGTCGTGCCACGTGTCATCATCCTACGGTGCCGACACTCACAATTGCCACATGTGCCACGTTTCATCCTATGTCATCAGCCACGTCATCGGTCAACGAGTCAACCTTGCCACGCGACATGCCACATCATCATCCACGTCAGCTGGTCAACCGAGTCAACATGCCACGTCATCATCAGCCAATCACGCCGTGACACGTGTCGCAATCATACGGTGCCGACAATCGCCCTCCACACGTCAGCGTGACGTAATCAATTATGTCATGAACAGTGTCACGTCATCGGATAAGAATCTGAGCCGGTGAATCAGCAAGTGACACGTGTCACTGTAGCTGGCGTCGCGATGCTGAACCCTTTAGCGTCCGGACGCTGGACCCCTATCCACGCCTATAAATTGAGCTCGAGATTTCAGAATTTTTTGTACCTTCCTCTCTTCTCTATTCTTTATAAAGAGAGAGTTTCTCTCTCTAGATTCTTTATTTTTTAGTTTTTTTTAGTTTTGTAAATAATTTTAATTACGTTTTGTAATAATAGTAATTTAATTTTTACTTTTTACTTTTTACAGTTTTTACTATTCACCTTGATGAGGTAACTTCCTTATGCTAGGGTGAAAGGTAATTCTTTTACTATTACTATTTAGATTAACCTCCCTTAAAAATAATATATTTACTATTAAAAATTTGACTTAATCAGGATACCGCCAGATTGGTCGGTTGGTAATAAATTTATTTTCTGCCTTTATGGCTGGTTATTTTGGTTCCGCCTTTATGGCTAGTAATTTTGGTTCCGCCTTTATGCTGGTTATTTTGGTTCCGCCTATATGGCTGGTTGGTATTATCATCACAAATTAATATATTATATTAAATGAGATTATAAATAGTATTTAGTATAAGTTAATTCCTTTTACCTTAGCATTTTATTTTATTTTACTTTACTTTTAAGCTTTTACTTTACTGCAATTACTTTTCAGCAATGTTACTTTATGGTTTTTACTTTTAAGTTTTTACTAACCCTAGTTATGTGTCATAACTAAGTTAGTTATCTAAGGTTGTGATGAAATCCAATATCACGGGTTTATAAGGGTTAGATTATAATTTGGGTAATATAAACATTTATTTATTGAGTCTTAATCTTAATGCTCTTTAATTAACTGGCCTTTAATTAAATTGATTAGGTAAACTTAAAATAAACTAGACATATGGATTTAGGTTTCAGCCTTAGCCTCAATAGCCCACGATCTTCCTTGAGGATAGATAACCCTTTAATAGATTTCCTTACAGGATATGAATATACCTGTCGGGCGAGGGTAGCCATAATTGGAACTTAAACTTAATGAATCCAGATAATTTGGTTGACATAGACATATGGTTCAATTGGGTTAAACTGGGTATTTGTATCTGACCATCGACAGAGGCTTACACATAATTTAGTGTTCCAGGTTAATAAATCAATATATTACCCAACTTGTAGATAACCACTTCATCTTTAAAATGATATTAAAAGAAATCACAACCTTAGATCTTTGTGCCTTAATAAATTAATTGAAAGCCCATTAGACTTTAATTAAATTGACATTGAATGTTAATTGGGCTTTGAGACCCATTAAGATTAGATTTAGAATCTAAGTCGTAAAGGCACATTATTAAAGTGTAATTATTGAATTTGGAATTAAATAAAGAATTAGTATTGAATACAAATTAAATCTGATTTAAAATTGTAGTTCGATATAATTCAAGAATTCATACTTTGAGTACTTATTCTTAAACGAGTTGGACTCGCGTAAATCAAATCGTTGTTTGAACATTGGAAGATCACTTAATTCAAAGATTAATTAATTAGATTAGATTGATTGAATAACATACTTTGTGTGAATACATGGATGTGTTGTATGAATAATGTATATCAGATGAATATTAGATAGGTGAGGGCAATTTTGGAAATTATTGTAATAAATTTAGAATTTATTAAATTAGACCTGCGTGTCCAGCCTTTATCTCTCGATTCTTTGTAATTCTCTTCTCACCAATTCCCCTCAATGTAATGAGGTTTATCTATTGTATTATGTAATTGGGTAGAAGTTAGAATAGTGCTAGCCAGAGAGAGGAAAGTGAGTGATTTGTTCTAGGAACAATTTGTGAGATATCCATCCGCATATCATTATTAATTTATTTATTGCGCCTTATTATGCTTTTAGAATGCATGCTTAAGGGTTTATGATGAGACTTAATCAAAGATAATTAATTGGTTGTCAATTACGCGAAAAACCCTCAACAAATATTAATCGTTTTCCTTCCATTGAATGATTCATTCTCAAGATCTAGGATTGGCACTGGTTTGTTGGCCAAAGTCAAGACCTTTGTCCATCGCGGATGTGTTTGAATCATGAAGGCTTTGTTCCATATCGTATGTCTTGCCCAAGTTGTGATTTGTTGGCCAAAGTCAAGATCACATCTTGTTCATTGACATTGATTATGAAGCTCTCCAAAGTAAATGGGTCCCGCTTAATTGGAATCATTAAGCTTGTTGAGCCAAAGCCAATGCTTAGTTGATTCATAGGAAAATGTTAGGAAAATATATTGGATATATTGGCATATATATTGTATATATGTTTCGGACTTGGAGGTCCACCTACCGGATCTAGGAATTGGATGAGATTCAATTGCTCTTAGAGATCTACCTAGTTAAATATCATACATCTTGTTAGCCAAAGTCAAAGTTGTGTGTTATCTAACGGGATCATAGCCCACTAGGAAACTAGGTTTCCCGAGTACTCAACAGAGAGTTAGAGGCTCGCCGAAAAATAGTGGGAGGCCAATATTGAATTTGCAATTTCGTTGAAAAACTTGGCATTACGCGCTTTAAAATTATTTCATCAATTTATATTTATTAGTTGGACTAATATTCTATTATTTTTCTTGTAACAGTTGGATTGTACCTAAATATCGTTAATTGAATAGTTTGACTATTGCAATTAAGATAAATGGAAATATCGAGGTTAGAGACATTATCATGGGCGAAAATGTCTTTAATGGTACGAACTTTCCTGATTAGGATATGAACCTCAGGATTGTCCTAGGGCTGAGAGGATGCTCTATACGATAGAGATACCCATCGGGCCTAAGCCCGGAAATGAGCAGCCGCTTGAGCTTGAGCTTTGGAAGACTCATAGCGATGACAACTCAACTGCTCAATATGTCATGCTCGTTGTGATGACCCCTCAATTTCGTCGCCAAAACAAGGGATTGGATCCATATACTATGATGGAAAAATTGAAGGACCTTCATCGATCTAACCTTAGATCGCAAAGGTATGAATTGCAGAAAAATCTCTTTCACTCACGAATGTCAGAGGGTACATCTTTTGAGCACCATGTGTCACAGATGATTGCTGACAATGAATAACTGGGTCAACTAGGCATAACCTTTAAGGCTGAGACTTCTTTGGTTTTGATCTTGCAGTCTCTTCCTGACAGTTGGAGCGGGTTCATCATGAACTACAATATGATGAACCAAGACCATACTCTTGGAGAGCTGATGGAAATGCTGCGTGAAGCAGAGAAAGAGCTCCTAAAGGACAAGAAGCGCGAGGCGTACTTCGCTTCAACATCTCAGTCTTCGAGGGCTTGGCTTAAGGCGACTGGTGGTGTAAAGAAGAAGAATAAGAAGAAGAATAATAAGAAGAAGAAGGGCAAAGCCAAATCGTCAAAGCCTTCTGGGTAGGGAAAAGACAAATCCCAAGATGTATGCCTACAGTGTGGCAAACGGGGTCACTGGAAGCGTGACTGCCGTAAGTACAAGGTGTACATGAAGAAAATCAAAGCAGGCAAGGCACCGGCTTCAAGTATGTTTGTTATAGAAATAAACATGTCTACTTCTAGTTTTAAAAATTGGATTTTTGATTCGGGTTGTGGTACTCATATATGTACTGATGTGCAGGATCTGCGGATTAGTATGAGAGTGGCCTCATGAGAGATTGACCTCCGCGTTGGAATGGGACTCGAGTCGCCGTTTTGGCTGTGGGACTTATATTTTGGAACTCCCTCATGGCATGTACTTAATCTTTCAGACTGTTATTATGTACCTAGTTTGACTAGCAATATTATTTGTATCTTTATTGGCCCAATGTGGCTATACTTGTTTTTTATAGAAACACTGGGTGTTTTATGTATAAAAATGATATGGAGATATGCAGTGCTGATGTGTATAATGGTATTTATATTTTGAAATAAATCAATCTCAAACATATAATGTAACAAACAAAAGGCTTAAATTAAGTAACAAAGATGAAACTTATATGTGGCATTGTCGTCTGAGACACATTAACAAGACTCGCATATCCACACTTTCAAAGAGTGGGTACTTGGACGGATTTGATCCAAATTCATATGACGTCTGCGAATCTTATTTATTAGGTAAAATGCCTAAAACACCTTTTAGCGGTAAATGTGCACATACTACCGAACTGTTAGCCCTAATTCATAGTGCCGTATATGGGCCCATGTCTAGCCAGGCTAGAGGTGGATATGAATAATTCGTAACCTTTACGGATGATGCATCGCGTTATGGTTATGTGTATGTTATGAGACACAAGTTGGAAACCTTTGAGAAATTCAAAGAGTTTCGACACGAAGTAGAAAAATAGACCGGCAAATGTATTAAGACATTACGGTCGGACCGTGGTGGCGAATACTTGAGCAATGAGTTTCTTGATTACTTGAAAGAATATGGTATTCTTTCACATTGGACTCCTCCCGGAACACCTCAATTAAACTTTGTGTCCGAACGGAGAAATCGAACTTTGTTAGACATGGTAAGGTCGATGATGAGTCACACAGAGCTACATATTTCCTTCTGGGGATATGCATCGAACAGTGCAATAATTATTTTGAATAAGGTTCCGTCAAAGTCTGTTCAACAGACTCCGTATGAGATATGGACATGAAAGAAACCGGGTTTCTCATTCCTGAAGATTTGGGGATGCTGGGCATATGTTAAACGTTTGGAAGGTACGAAACTAGAACCCAAATCGGATAAATGCCTATTTGTAGGATATCCTAGGGAAACCAAATGATATTACTTCTATCACCCACAAGAGAACAAACTATTTGTTGCTCTACATGCGGTTTTCCTTGAGAAGGAATTCCTAAATGCAGTGGTAAGTGGGAGGAAAATAGAACTCGATGAAAATCAGAGTGATACTGTTTCTGGCACAAAATCCTTAACGGAACATGAACAGTTCATTAGGGATGAACTGTACAACAATATTTGAATGCACAAGAACCGCGTAGGTCGGAGAGAGTCAGAAAACAACCTCAGAGGTATGAGTTTCTGATCTCACCTCATGTGGATATTAATCTTATTGAGGAAGACGAATCGGCTACGTATGAGGAAGCGATACAAGGTATCGACTCCGGTTTATGGAAAGATGCCATGAAATCTGAAATGGATTCCATGTACACCAACCAAGTTTGGACACTGGTTGATGCACCAGACGGCGTAAAGCCTATTGGTTGCAAATAGGTCTTCAAGAAGAAGACCGACATGGATGGCAACATACAAACGTACAAAGCCAGGCTTGTAGCGAAAGGGTATTGTCAAAGACATGGTGTCGATTACGACGAAAATTTTTCACAAGTTGCCATGATTAAATACATTCGGATAACGCTTGCTATTGCTGCATATTTCGATTACGAGATATGACAGATGGACGGAAAAATCATTTTCATGGAAAAATCATTTTACGAGATATGACAGATGGACGAAAACCTTTTGGAGGATATTTATATGCAACAACATGACAGTTTTGTCGTACCAAAATATGCGAACAAGGTTTGAAGTTAAATCGATCCATTTATGGATTGAAGCAAGCATCGCGTTCTTGGAACCAAAGTTTTAATGAGATCATAAAAGAATATGATTTCATTCAAAACGAGGAGATCCTTGTGTATATAAGAAGGTTGGTGGGAGCGCACTGACATTCATTGTCCTTTAAGTTGATGATGTATTGCTTATTAGCAACGACATTCCCATACTACAATCGGTGAAAGCTTGGCTTTCATTAAAATTCTCCATGAATGATCTGGGAGAATCAGCCTTTATTCTAGGAATAAAGATCTACCGGGATAGATCTAGAAAGCTGCTTGGACTCTCCCAGAGACGTACATTGTCAAATGAGAGTAAGTTGAGTGAAGATTCAACATGGATCAGTCCAAGAGGGGACTGTTGCCAGTGTCACATGGCGTCACTCTATCTAAGGACATGTGTCATAAAACTCAAGATGAGGAGAGACAACATGAGTCGGATCCCGTTCGCCTCGGCAGTCGGATCGATCATGTATGCCATGATATGTACGCGACCTGATGTCTCATATGATTTGATCATGTGTAGTCGCTATCAGGCCGATCCAGGTGATGGTTACTGGATGACGGTTAAGAATATCCTTAAGTATCTTATAGAGAACTTGAGGTAACTGAGTATACCGATGCAAGTTTCCAAACTGATAAAGACGACTGTAAGTCGCAATCCGGGTACATATTTTATTTGAACAACGGAGCAGTAAGCTGGAAATCTTCCAAGTAAGAGATTGTTGCCGATTCAACAACAAAAGCGGAGTATATTGCTGCAGCTGAAGCAGCAAAAGAGGCAGTTTGGATCCGTAAATTCCTATTGGATTAGGAGTAGTTCCATTAGCAGCTGAGCCAGTTCCATTGTATTGTGACAATAACGTGGCTATAGCGCAGGCTAAGGAACCGCGGTCTCATTAACGATCCAAGCATGTTCTTGGATGTTTCCAACTGATTTGTGAGATCATACATCGTGGCGATATGAAGATCGAGAAGGTCGCATCAGAGGACGACATTGCAAATCCGTTGACGAAAGCTATTCCTCCTCAGCAAATTTGAGCGACATGTACATAGTTCAAGTGTTTGATGCTTGAGTGACTGGCTATAGGCCAAGTGGGAGATTGTTGGACAATTATGACCCATAGCGTCACGATTTGTAAAAGACATTGTGGTTTTTGTACAAATTAACTATGTGATAATGGAAATTGCATTTTATCATTTTGTAATTAGATTACTTATATATATAAATGATAAAAGTCATTATGATTAGTTTCGGATTATAAGATATGAGACAATATCAATCCATAAAGGTTTAATCATTAAATATCCCTAGTCGTAGTATTATCGAGACTGGACATCGATAATGCAAAATAGACTAGTATTGCACTTGTGCGTGTCATGGAAGTGTAACAGCTTAGTTCTCATATATTTAAGTATTGGATACTTATGCAAGTGTGATAGGAGGTTGTGTTAACCAATGGTACGGAAACAGTTTCGCTCTGGATAGACCCCGCGGAATCCCATTGGTAGTATGACTATGTGTCTATGGGAATCCGCTTCAGGGTAGGTGTATTTGGTCTTAACCTGAGACTTGCATCGCTAGTACTTGCGACAATCAGTACGCTTTGGATTTGGTCGTTCGGGACTTTAACAAGTTCTCTGTACGCCTCTTCTAGCTTTATTGAGAATCGTAGTGTATTGGGTGTGATGTCAAGATGGAAGTATCACTTCAGTCATATGGAGATGATGATCACGCAGGGATACAGAACTGGTTCCCTATTATGTTGCAACTATCGGGATAATATGACAAGGTCATGATTATCCGATTGTAGAGACTAGTTGCTTGTGATCCGATATATGCTTCGTACGGGGCAGGCACTATTCCAGCCTCAGGCATTGCGTGTGACATCTGATACTGGATCGCTATGCGCAATACTACGTATACTACGTCTGTTATAGATTATATATTCCTTAAAGAATATTTCTGGAGAATTAGGTAGGCACGGTGCTTTGCTAGCAGCCAACTATGTCTTGTAAATCGGTAAGAATGTGGTACCGGGTACGCACGTATTCGGATTGTTCGACGACCGAATTTACTGCCAACATATACAGGGATCTCATGGGTCGCTTCCCGAAGATTCACCGATGACGTATGACTCGAACATAATTCATCTGGGATTAATTAGAAGAGAGAGAAAATTAATCTAGGATTAATTACGGTGAGATTTTATCTGGGATAAAATTCAAATAGAAGAGAGAGAACGATTAATTTAGAATTAATCGATAAAATAATATATTCGATATATTAAACGAAATTATATTTCGACACGGAATTAAAATTGGATTTTAATTCGGGCTAACGAATTAATTTAGAATTAATTCGCGAGCGATTTTAATAGTAATTTTTCTAGGCATAATTATTTAATTTGATTTGATTTAATTACGTCGTAACGGAAAATTCGTTAATTCGGAATTAACGAACCCGAGCCCAGAATGTGTTTGCTGGCCCACTCGGATTTTGAATTAAAGTGGGGCCCACAAGTCACATCACCTAGTCACTTTAATCAACTTTTAGTTGATGGAATTTGGTGGGTTGTTGATGACTTGTTCAACACACTAATGGTGAGATGATGGACATATACCAAACATTAGATTTTTGGTATTTTTTTTTTTTTTTTGGAAATCAAAAATACAAGTCAACACTCATCACTCTTCCTCTCTCATTCACGCCCAAACACACTCCTCTTCTTCTCTCCATCTTCGCCGAAAGCTTCAAGAGACACAAGGAAGAATTGTTGCAATTTTTTCAAGTGCTAGCACACTCAATGAATCATAAAAAGGTGTTAGGGAAATTTTTCCCATTGAGCTTGGATTCAAAGATAAAGCTTGAAGCTTGATACACAACTTTAGAGGAGCTTGGAACAACTTCAAAGAGAGCAAAAAAATTTTGTTTACTACACATCCTATAACCGATCAAATTGAGTATATTTTCGCTATACTTCTTTTCGTATTCACATATTTCATGCTTGAAATTATCTTTGTTTGACCTTAGAAACCCAACAGTTTGTATGATATGAATATATGTATGTTTATAGGTTCATTAAGTTAAAAGTATGTTATTCATATGGGTATATGTATAAGTAAGTAATGTGAATTTAATGTGTTTTGAGGTATGAGTTATGCTATGATGTTGATAGTCTGAATTGTGAGGTGATATTTTGGTATAAAAGTGTTTTGAAAATAAAAGGAAAGGAAAGGAAAGAAAAAAGTTTTCAGATGTTTTCATTTTGATTATAAAAATGAAGAAATATTTCCGCCTCGACACTTGATTCATGTTTTCATGTTTTGAGATTTATCGATATGTTTTCGTCGGGGTGTTGGTATTATGTTTCTGTCTCGATGCTCGAAAATGATTTTGTTGTTTTTAAACTGTAAAACTTGTTTTCGTCGAGACGCTCAAATATCTGTTTCCGCCACGGTTCTTGATGATTTTATATTTTTGACCCTCTGTGGTTCTTGTATATGTTCCGTTCCGGCTTGACCGGGGTGTTTGTTGTGGGGTCCAGACCATCAAAAAATGGATGGCCCACTACCATGTCGCCATGGTCCGTATATTGTCCAGTTTATGCGCGCGATTGCACTGTGGACGATCGTTATGTATTTTGAAAAATTTGCATTGAAGAATTATTTTTTATTTACGCATTTAGATTGTGATTTTGATGCATTTCGATATTATTTATGATATTATACGATATGATACGTTTCCGCTCCAACGCTTGTTGCATGTTTTTATATTTTTACGACTCATCATATGTTTCCGTCGGGGTGCTTGTTAGGGTCTAGTCCATTTGAAATGGTATGACCCGCTACCTTGTCGACAATGGATCGTTTCATTCATTGTTCGATATGTGCGCGCGATTTAGGCATTGGGCACTTGTTTATGTTTCATCCAGTTGAGTTATGCTGGATGCTCGATATGATTTTATGATAATGGATTTCGAAACTGATTTTGTTTACAGTAAAAGAGTTTTCAAATGTATTTTCGAAATAATTTTTGAAAGAGATCGTTTTACGTTTTCTATTTTGAATGATGACAGAGATTGACAGATTTCAGACTATCAACATCATAAGAGTATTATGGTTGTCACTTTTGGTTGTTACGATATAGATATTTGTTGGTATAAAAGTTTATGATCGTTATAAGAGCACGTATGTAATTTTATGGTTAGTCATAGATCTTTTAGGTATTGTGATGGTTATGTGTGCTATGTGGTCAGCCATACAAAGTTATATGTACGATGGGATATGTATGAATATAAACTTTGATATTTATGTCATTTTCATATATGATATAGAATGACATGGTGTGAAATAAATGAGTTTTGTTTTGTATTGTGGACGAAATAAATAGTATGAAATCTATGTTAAGGTTCTGTTTTGATTTTGTATTTGATTGCATGTAAAGAACATGTGCTATGTTCTTCGTTTCGGTTGATGTATGTGATTGGCTATATAAGATCCTTGTTTGACTTTTTGTTTATATTGGTGGATGAATTTGAAATGGCTGAGCAAGTTTTATGAATGAGTTGGATTGAATGATAAGTTTGATTTGATTTTAGCATTAATTTTTTGATTTGATGTGTTTTGTTTTGAAATAGCATGAGTTGTAATGATGTATGAAATACGTGACTTTTGAAAATGTATAAAGTGAGAGGATTCTCGAATATGGATAAGATTGTAATGTACTTGTGTTTGATTCTGAATTGTTGAACTTAAGGTTGGAGAAATTTCGAGGATGAAATTTTTATAAGGAGATGAAAATGTAATGTCCCGAATACTTTTAGAATGGTTCTGAAAGATATCCCGAATATTTTTACAATGGTTCTGAAAGATTTCCAAATTGAAGTTTGGAATTAGAATCGGGATGTTATTCGAAAATAAGAGTTTATGTGTTGAAAAATAGATCAAAATATTTTAAAGTGAAGATTCACCGCATTGAATAATGTGTTGTTTCGAGAACCAATTACGCGATTTCTGATTTTATAGTTATACGCGTAAAAGTTTGTTGTTTCGGCTATAAAACTTTCAAACCAACTCCGATTGAGCTGATTCATAAACCATCGGACTCGTGTTTCCAAAAAAACAACTTTCATGGTGAACACTTTTCAAAATGTGCATCAGAAGGGCTTCAAAAATATGAATTTCTATGAAAGCCCCTTGATAGGGGCCTGATTGCAATTTTGCTAAGGTCCGGATGTAAATTACAGAAACTTTTCTATATATAACCTTAAGTTTCAAGAAAATACAAAATGGGCATAAGCTTCCCCCCATCTCTACCCGACCCTCTTCTGTGTGTTTTTGGATGAGGCTTAGGCCGGTGGCTAGCCTGCCATCGGTGGCCAGCGCACCGGCATAGAAAGAACTACCGGGCCACCCCCAACCTTCAGCTGCCGGTGGCCGGCCAAAGGATGCTGAAATCTGGAGAAACAACGTGAAAAATGCACACATAGGTTTGACGATCCCAGTTTTTTGCTTCGTTTGACCCGAGCCACCTGTCAAATCAAAGCTCTCGAAGAGTACTACAAGTTGACGATGTTAGATTTTCCGTTCTGTGCACGGTTGCACGTGAAACGAGGAAGGAAGATTCGAATGAATAGTGACCAATGATGAACAGTTGCTCCAATTGGTATTCCATCATTTTCAGCGCGTTTGTGTGATCGTTTGGAGCCTGTATATGCCCTCGAAATCTCGGTAAGACCTCTTGGTAAAAATCTGCAAATTTCAAGTGTATAGTTAAATGTTCGGATGTATCCAGTAGCTTCGTAGAATAGCGTAATTATATATATAATGAATTGTTTGAGTATTAGTATATGGAATATGTGCATTTGGTAGAATCCGAGTGAAAACAGAATGAGTTTGTTTGATCCGATAGACTATGTGTTTTGGTTTTGATGATAGTTGTGAGTTATATATGATATTATGAATATGTTTGGATAAATCCAGGTAGGTTCGGAGGGTTCGAGACCCTTCCGTAGTATTTACGGAAAAGTTTTCAAGATATTCTCAAAAAAACGTAAACCGAGAATTTAAATTTACTGACCACTTGGGTTAAGGTATAACGATGTTTTAATATTACAGAAACTGAAAGTATTGAAATCGGACTTGATTTGGTTATTCTGGAAAGATCCGAAATTTTATCATAGTTTAGTCGAGAACTCCGTAAGTCGTGTTTCTGACGGTATTTCGCCATTTGTTTTGGTAGATTTGATTAGGACCTGGAGTGCTCACGAAGTTAGGTAAATAACTCATGCGATGAGTGCTTGAATAATTTATTGATGTTTTAAATATATATGATTGACTTGTTTAGGTTAAGACGAAAATAGATAAGAGATATTCTTGAAAATATAGTTCGAGGTTACACATAGTAAGGATAAACGACCACAACATGTATGAAACTTTGTTACTGATATGAAATGAAATAAGGTATGAAATGAGCTCAATGTTTGTGTGAATGTATGGAAGCATGTATACGTATATGCATATGATGTTAAGATATGTATAGGTTGGGTATACGGAATCGGTAAATAGAACAAATCATGTTTTCTAAATTGTTATAAGCTAAGCTCTTTAAATGGTTAAAGTACGTGTGCGAATGGATATGTTTATGAATGAATGTTTCTGATAAGAATTCCGAAGATAAAGTGTATTTGATTGAAAAGTAAAACACTGGAAGATTGTTAAAGCCTACGGTATCGAAATTCAAAGTGATAAGTATGTTCATATGTTTGATGTATATACATATGTATTTCGGATGATAAACAATGTTTGACATGTATGTGTTGTGTATGTGAGATTGTGCCCGTGATATGTGTGCACGTGTGTAAGTTAATTAGTTGATAATCTCGTGTTGTAGTAGTGGGGCTGGTTAGGAATATGTTCGGATGGCATTCATCTCATACCTATTTTAAAATAGGAAATGAGTCTCGTACGAGCATTGTATGTATAAGCTAGCCCTATATGTGTGTTGTATGATTATGTGCTTTGTGATGAATTGGTTGTTATGTGTGCTTCGTGGTTGGTTGTACGATGATTGTACGTATGTCTGAGTGTATGTACGTGTAGGATAGAACACGTAACATATACAGATAGTGTATGCTTATGTGAAATGAATGAATGATTTGAAAACTGATGTGAATATCAGATGTTTTAAATCGTGTTTGATAAGTTATATATTGTACGAATATATGTGTAAGAATTATGAAAGTGTGTTTGCATGAATATAAGAGAAATGTGTGATACATATTTGTAAATGCATATGAATCCCGCATGTAAAGCTATTGTAAGGTTATCATGATTAAAGTAAGTGAAAAAAGTTTGTAATCAAATTGAAGGAAGCTTATTGGATTTTTCGTTTTAATAATATTTCAAAGATGGAAATTTTTATAAAAGTATATATGTATGATTTCACGTGTCATGTGCTTGAAATGAATTTGATATTAAACGATATACTCTATGGCATTCGAGTTTTTCTTTGCATGCTTAGGATGTTTTGACTTTTAGATTGGCACTGACGGGCGTAATCACACACGTATAATGCAAGCGCAAGTATCGTTCAAGTAGTATAAATGTATTGATCCCACGAGGACTTAATACCTAAACTATTAATTTATGAAGCCAAATTTTTACAAGTATCTAATGGATTTGTTGTTTGATTGGATGGTGACTTTAAACTAAATACGAATAAATAAAATAGTGCGAAAATAAATTAAGGGAAAATTCAATATTAAGACACTATTTAGGGTTGTGAATCCTTCCAATATCTTTTTAAAGATGAAGTGGTTATTTTATGTTTGTGCAATATATATTGGTTTATTAGCCTGGAACACGAATTTATGAAAAAGCCTCTTCCGGAGGTCAGATACAAATACCCAGAATAACCCAATTAATCATATTCTTATGTCAACCAAGTTATCTGAATTCATTAAGATTAAGTTCCAATTATGGCTACCCCCTTCTGACAGGTATATTCCTATCATGTACGAAAATCTATTAAAGGGTTATCTATCCTCAATGAAGATCGTGGGCTATTGAGTCTATGGCTTAAACCTAAAATCCCTTTTCCAAGTTCATTTTAAGTTTACCAGATCAATCTTATTAATGACCAGTTAACAAGAAGCATTAAGACTAAGGCTCAATAAATAAACATTTATATTACCCAAACTATAAAATAACCCCTTATAAACCAGTGATATTGGAATTTATCACAACCCCATATAACGGGTTTAGTTACTACACATAACTTAGACTAGTAAAAGTTTAAATAAAGTAAATGACATAAAGTAAATGCTGGAAAAAAAATGCAGAAAATTAAATAAAGTAAATGCTGGAAATTAAAAGGGGAAAATTACAATAAAAGAAAATGATGGGGGTTAGATTATTCACTTTTATTACTTTTATTTTAGATATCTCCCTTATTATAATATATTAATTTTGTGTGATATTACCAACCGACCATATAGGCGGTATCCTGATTAAGTCAAATTTATAATTAATTCCAACTGATCATACATGTGGTATCTAGATTAGTCAGGTTAAAACCAATTTTATTAAGTCCAATCGACCATAAATGCAGTATCCTCATTAAGTCAGGTTTTAAATAGTTTATATATTATAATTAAGGGAGATTAATCTAAATATTAGTAATAAAAGATTTACCTTTCACCCCAGCAGGGGGAGTTACCTCCTCATTACTGAAAAATAAAAACTGAAAAGTAAAGAAATGAAAGTACTATTGCGTAAAAGTAAATGAAATTAAATACAAAAGTAAAGACTGAAAAGTAAATAAAAGAAAATACTAATGCGAAAATTAAATACTGAAAGCTGTAAATAAACAAACAAGATACAATATTCTTAGTATTCTTAAGGAATTCCTTAGAAGAAAGTATGATTTTACAAATGAAATTCGGCCTCAATTTATAGGCAAAATTTTGCTTCACGAGTCGCAACACGTGGAACATTGCATGTCGCGACGCGCCGTTGATTGAAGACACATGGCGCTGGCTTCGTGAAATGGTGACACGTGGCATCGGTAGAATTATTATCTTAATTATTGGCTTGGTGTCGTGACGCATAAGGCTGTTTGCGTCGTGATGCTGACGTCAGCAATGCCGTGTTTCAATGATGAGTGTCGGCAGTATGTGATGATGACACGTGTCTGGCACACGTTAGCAGATGCTGACACGTGGCAGATGCATGTTAGCAATGGTACATGATAGCAAAACTTCTCTGATTGGTCCATGTGTCCGATGCATGGTAGCAGTCTCCGGTGCACGATAGTAGACGGCGTATTTTAGCAAACAGCGCATTGCAGCAGGAAATTTACATTTTTGCCCCTTTTGTCCGTTTTCCACCGTTTTTGCCCCAAATTGCCTCTAGAGAGTCCTGTTATTTTATTTATCTATAAAATATCACAAAACACATCAAAATATTCACAGAACTCAAGAAACTATACAAAATATTAAGTCAAATGAGTGGGAAATAGTGATCTATTTACCACTCATCATGCACATATATACGTAAATAGATTTGAGAGTTTGCATATGTAATAGATAAATGGTTAGTTAAATGTTGATAAAGCTGAATTTGCAACATGGTAATGTTGGAAAGTTTCTAGTATGCTTAACTTTATGTTTTGTTGGTTGTATGATCATGGTTACTTACTGAGTTTTATAACTCCCACCAAACCAGTTTGTAGTTTTGCAGGTTAGCTCTTGACAGGTCAACCACTTCAGTTTTGGATGTCATGCTCGAGACGCGGATCACCCAAGCGGCAGTCACCCTCACAAGTGTCATGGAAGAAGTTTAAGAAGTTAAAATATTTGGTTATTGCTTTATTTGTCTTGCTGAGCACGATGTTTGTATATATAGTAAGTTAATGTTTTGATTTTTTATGTTGCGGTGGGAACAGAGTCCTTGAGTGTAGATAGATGGTGTAGGTGGAGCCCTTAGGATATTATTTTGATGAGATTTGTGCGGACCTGAGGTCCTTTAATTTGTTTGATGTCTTTTTATATTCCCTTTGATGTTGGACTGCGATCCAGGTTGTCCAATTTTAGGATACATAATGCCAAATTTTCGATAAATTCAGAGGCTTATGGTGATGGGTCAATCCTATCTCCTGCCGGTAGCATTCTGCCTCTGTCAGGGTGTTACGACGTATGTTTGATATGAATAAGCTTAAGGGCGCTAAAAACTTTACAGACTGAGATATGGATTTGAGGATCATCCTCGGATCCAAGAAGCTGAGATATATACTTGAGGGTCCATTACCCCTTGCTATATCTGTAAATGCATCACCAGAAGAGATTGAGACTTTCCAGAAATGGAAAGACGATGATTTAAGGGTTAAATAATATATTCTCAGTTCTCTGGCTTCTAAACTAAAGAGGCGATATTTTGAGATGCATGATGCTTATAGAATGATGATACAACTCAGTGAATCGTTCATGAACCAAGAACAAGTCTTGGTTCACAGAGTAGCAATGGAACTGTTCCATTCTAAACTTGACGAATGACAGGTTATGAGCACACATGTGCTTCATTTGATCGATCTGATCGAGCAATTGAGGCACAATGATTTCCCTCTCAATGATACTCTGGGATGGAGTGTCATTCTTGGTTCACTCTGGGCGTCGTATCGTCAGTTTGTTATATACTTCAATATGAACGAGATTCACTGCACTTACCGTGAGTTGCATAAGATGCTTCTCACAGTGGAGGGGATTTGAAGAAGAGAGTGTCGACTCGCCTTCTGAAACCCACATCACTTTCTGCTTCTTCCCACTCCAAGTCGAAGGGGAAGAAGACGAAGGGAAAGAGGAAGAAAGGTTTCAATGTTCCTCTACAAACTAATGTAGCGAAGCCCAAGAGAGCTTCTGAAGATAAGCACCATCACTTCCAAAAGGTCGGGCACTGGAAGAGGAACTGTTCTGACTACCTTGCCCAGATCAGGAGGGAAAAAACATCGACATCAGGTACTTTTATTTTTTCCTTTATTGATATCTCATTAGCTTGTGAAGCTGTCACATCTAGTTGTATTTTAGATTCTTCTTTTCTTGTTCACATTTGCAATTCATTGCAAGTGGTGAAGGAAAGTAGACAACTGAAATCTAGAGAGATGCAGTTGCGGTTTGAGAGTGGTGACTCTCTGGATACGATTGCAGTCGGCTTATGCGAGATTCTTTTACCCAGTGGGAGACGTTTGTTGCATGAATTCTATGTTGTACCGGGATGCGTAACAAATATTATATCACTTTTTATATTAGATACATATGGATATCATGTAAATATTAAGAAATGTTCCTTTTATTTATATGATAGAAATAATATTCAGATCATTGTTTGTCCAAATTAGCATGGTCATTATACTCTGCACACTTCTCAAGATATTTTGAATACTGGAATTAATAAACGTAAATTATCTGAAATGAATAATACTGAACTTTGGCATATGAGGTTAGGTCATAAAGGCGTGAAACGCCTAATCCAGTTGGTTAGGAATGGTTGATTCTGGATCTCACTATTGAACCTTATCCAACCTGTGAATCTTGTATTCGGGGTAAAATGGCCAAAGCTCCATATTCGAGTGTGGGCCATCGAGCCACTGACCTATTGGAGCTCGTATATTCTGATGTATGTGGTCTTATGAGTCAGACTGCACACAATGGTTTTTCATACTTCATTACCTTTACTGATGATGTGTCACGGTACGGTTATGTTTATCTGATGAAACATAAATCAGAAACCTTTGAAAAGTTCAAAGAATTTTGCAACGAAGTAGAAAAACAAAATGGTCAATATATTAAATATCTTCTATCAGATCAAGACGGTGAATATATGAGTGGAGAGTTCACTGATTATTTAAAGAAGAATGAGATGCTCGCTCAATATACTCCTCCTCCACAACATAATGGAGTGTCAGAGATGAGAAATCAGACATTATTAGATATGGTCCGATTTATGTTGAATTTTACATATTTTTCCCATTTCTTATGGGGTTATGCTCTTTTAACTGCTACACATCTTTTGAATAAGATTCATTCTAAAGTTGTTCCTATGACTCTGTATGAGATATGGATCGGTAGGAAACTGAATCTTAATGATATTAAGGTTTGGTTCTATCATGCATACGTCAGGGTGGCTCAGCAGAATACGTTTTTGACTCGATGGAAAAAGTTTAGGTTTGTTGGATATCCTTCAAATACGAAAGGATATTGATTCTATGATACCGAGCATCGAAATGTGTTCGTAGCTCACTTCGAAATTTTTTTTAAAGGTATAATTTTTGACAGAATGAGGTAATCATAGACATGTTGAAATTGATAAAGTACAACATGAGACCAACGAACCAACGGAGGAACCTGAAGTTCAAGAAGATGAAGAACCTTCATTGCCCACACTCTATAGGTCCGAAAGGGTATCTAGACCTCCTGAACACTTGTATTTGATACAAGAAATGAGTATTGATGTTCTCTTAGTAGAAGAGACTGACCATTTTACCTATATAGAAGCGATGTTGGACATCGACTCCGTGAAGTGGCAAGAAGCCATGAAATCAGAGTTAGACTTTATGCATCTAAATCAAGTTTGGGACTTGGTTCGGCTTCCTTAAGGAATTTTTCCTATCGGTTGTAAATAGGTTTACAAGATGAAGCGCGGGACAGCCGGTGGTTTTACCTGTGTCGCGGCCGAGAATGAGTGGTTTGGTGGCGGGGTTTCCATCGTTTCCAAAAAAAAAGATGAAGCGCGGGCCTGACGGAAAGGTTTAAACCTTTATGGCCTGACTGGTTTTTAAAGGTTATACGCAGCGATCTGGTGTTGACTACGATGAAAAATTTTCGCCAGTAGTGATGCTAAAGTTTATCAGGATTTTATCATCTATTGTCGCTTACCATGATTACGAGATTTGGAAAATGGATGTCAAAAAAAATTTTCTAAATGGATTTCTTGTCGAAGAAATCTATATGGAACAACCATAGGGTTTTGTATACAGCAAAAACGCGGGCATGGTATGTAATTTTAAGAAGTCTATTTATAGACTTAAACAAGCTTCACGATGTTTGAATCTTCGATTCGACGAGATAATCAAATTATCTGGTTTTCTCAAGAATATAGAAGAATCCTCAATGTATAAGAAGACCAGTCGGAGTATAGTGGTATTTTTAGTTCTCTATATTGACAACATCCTGATCATTGGGAATGATATCAGGATGATGTAAGGCATCAAAGCTTACCTTTGTAATAATTTCTCAATGAAGGACTTGGGTGAAGCTTCTTATTTCTTAGGTATAAAACTCTATAGAGATATAGAAAGGAAGCTTATTGGGTTATCCCAATCAACATACATAGATAAGAACTTAGAGTGGTACAATTTTGGTAATTGTAAGACAGAAAATATACCGTTCAGACATGGCCTGCATCTTTCGAAGAAGATGTGCCCAAAAACAGAAAATGAGAAGATTAGAATATCTAACCAGTCTTATGCTTCGTGTTTGGGCAGCATCATGTATGTCATGTTATGTATTAAGCCTAATATCAAATTCTTTGTTAGTGTGAATAGCAGATATCAGTCCAATCCAGGTAATGACCATTGGATGGCCATTAAACATATAATCAAGTATCTTAAAGGTACTAAGGATAAGTTTCTGATTTATGGAGGAAACGAACTATAGGTTAATGGGTATACGGATTCAGATATCCAATCGGATCTTGATGATAGAATTCTACATCAGGATTCGTGTTTACCCTTAGCGGAGGTGTAGTTTGATGGAAAAGTTCCAAACAGGGGTCCACAGCTGATTCCACCACAGAGGCGGAATATATTACAGCTTCTAAAGCTGCAAAAGAAGTTGTTTGGGTTAAAAAATTTATCATAGAATTGAGATTTATCCCAAGTATCGAGAATCTGATTCTGTTATACTGTGATAATAATAGAGCCATTGCACATGCAAAGGAACCGAGGCGCATCAGAAGTTGGAGCATGTGGAATGGAAGTACCACATCATTCGAGAGATTGTGTTGCGAGGGGACATTGTCGTGTGCAAGGTCCCGAGTGAAGATAATGTAGCAGACCCGCTTACCAAGGCCATTCCACTGAAGTTATTTGATAAACATGTAGAGTGGATGGGTATGAGATACAATCGATATTGGCACTAGAGCAAGTGGGAGAATTTGTTAGGGTTGATGCTCAGGGCGTCAATTTTCTTATGTATTTCCTTGTAAATACTTATATAAATATTTTTATTATGAATAAAATAAACAGTTTCTATTATATAACATATCTTTATATATGGTAAAGATGTAATTGACCTTAGAATGATTAGCTATGATACAGTTGCAAAAGTGTCGCAACTGACATTGAGTTATATCATAACAATATCATTTCTTTAAATGTTCCTGGTCAAGGTTTAAATTACTTGGTCAATAAGTAAACTCGTTGATACTGGTACATATCGTATATTGGAATCTTAGATTCCAATGGTTGATTCTTAATGAACCATGAGTCTTGGAGACTCGTATAGACATGTAGGTGTGTATATCGTATAAACATTGAACGACTCACCGAAGATTCTTAATGGATGCTACATCAACGTCAATAAGAATCTTCTCGGGTTGAGTAGCATAATGATTCTTTGACTTGAGATACCACTGTGGATATATGAGATATCCTCCACACTTTGATGGCAATCACGTCACCGACCTCTTTAGGTCAGACCTCCGCCTGTCCGTTGGGTGTGGACGGATCCTCAGGATATCATGTGTGTGTCAAGATAGAATCCGTCAGCTCTGTGTACAGAGCATAAGTATTCAATATGGAATTAGCAATGGATTTGTGGTATACTGTAGAAGTGAGTTCTAAGTGTTATTAAGAGATTGCTAATAGAAACGTCGGCGTGATTATATCTATAGAGAGTTGACATTTATATCTATATCTCTGGAATAATCTGGATATCTATGACGAAGAGATTATATGTATACAATGACATCGACATGTATGGTTCAGTGGGTTTATTCGTGTTCGTCATAATTTACAGGTGGGTAGATTATGGATACGAAATTGAATTTCGTGATGGATATGCCTAAACCTAGAGAGTCTCACTAAAGAAATATACTCGTAGAGCACTATGGTAACTTTTATAAATAATATTGATTATTTATATATTGTTTAACGGTTAAACGAAAGATACATGCAAATGGACCTTTTGGTCATTTCCTAATTAATGTGTATTTTTATTTAATGCATGATTTTATTAAATACATATTAATTAAATGTCAAATTGTGATATTTGACATATATCATTAATATATGTATTTGTGATATTTAAAGTAAATATAATACATATATTTGAGATATTTGTATTTAATTAATTATTTAATTATTAAATGATTAAATGATTAAAGTAATTAAAATATAAATATCTACCATTATGATAAAGTTTTGAAATGATTATTTTGTGTATAAGTTTGACTTTACCGTTAAATGAAAAAGTAATCAAATACCATTTAACTTCTTTGATTTTTTGTTTTGAAAATTGAAAAATATCTTGTATATTTTTCTTTCAATTTTCTGCCAAACCCTAGCATATATAAAGCTTTTATTTTTTCATTTGCTTCACACAAAGTGTAGAGCCTCCAAAGTTACAAAAAGAGTTGAGAGAAAAAAGTGAAGGTTTAAGAAAGAAATTGAAGAAAACTTCAAGTAAAGTAAGTTTTTTCGATTTTTCTTAAACTAGAAAATTGTTTCTATTATTACTAGCTACAACATGTGTTGCTTGGAAGTTTTTCTACTTTCTTGATTTTGTAATAAGTGTGTTGGAAGTTTAATGAAAGATGTGTGCATGTATGTTTATCAAAGTATGCTTGTAAATGGTGTATAATCACATTTTTGATCATTTGATGATCTTGATGTCATTCTAGAGTTGTTAGGCCACTCATTGATCTAGTATTGTTCTTGAGTTGTTTCAAAGTGGTGAGACTTGTTTGGTGTTGTAGAGATTAGATTAAAGTATTGGATTTGCTTAATTTTGGTTAATTTGATTAATTTGAGAAATTAGGGTTCATTACCTCTATCAAAATGGGGCTTTTCATATATGTGTTTTATAATGATGTATATAAGATGTACAAATCATTTGGTGTTGATTAGAAATCATTTAAACTTGTTTTGAACAAATTTGGATTGCAATTTGGACACCCATTCGGCAATTGCAAGGAAAATTAAGATTTTTGTTGTGAGTTGTATTTTGATGTATATGATATGTAGAAATCATTTGGTTATTGATTTGAAATCACTTAAAATTGTATTTGACAAATTTGGACTAAAATGATCAAAATGCAAACTATTGGAGTCTCACGGTAAATATGGAAAATATGATTTTTGGGTAAAAAATTCAGTTTTTAAGTATTAAGTAATTAGAATAAATAAATTTATTTTAATTGCCCAAAAAAAAATTATTAAAATCGGAAAAAATTATTTTTCCGCGTTCCGCTGCGTTTACCCTTAAAATCCCCTACACACACAGCATAACTCAACTGGACGAAACATAAACAAACGCCCAATGCCCAAATCGCACGCACATATCAGAAAATGAACGAAACGATCCGTTTTCGACAAAGGGTCGAGTCGGCCCACTGTAGTTGAACAAACCCCTATCAAGCATCACGGCGAAAACATATCATATCAATTTATAAAACTGTAAAAACCATATACAAGCGCTGTGACGGAAACATATCATATCATATAATATTATAAACAATATCGAAATGAATCAAAATCAAAATATAAATCTTTTGAATCATCCCCCTCCCCAAAAAAAAATTAATAAGTATGTGTAAATCAAAAGTAAATATTTGATGTAAAATTTTACAAATACATATCGATCGTCCACTGTTCAGTCATGCTCACAGACCGAACAGTGTACGGACCATGTCGATAAGGTAGTGGGCCAGCCATTTTCCGATGGTCTGGACCCCATAACAAGCGCCCCGGCCATGCCGGAACGAAACATATACAAGTGCCACGAATGGTCAAAAACATAAAATCATCAAGCACTGTGATGGAAATAGATTTTCGAGCGTCTCGGCAGAAACAAGTTTTACAGTTTAAAAATATCAAAATTATTTTTAAGCACTGAAACGGAAACATATTATCAAGCACTTCGACGGAAACATATCGATAAATCTAAAAACATGAAAACGTGAATCAAGCATCAAGGCATAAATATTTTCTTTATTCTTTACAATCAAAATCGAAATATCTGAAAATTTTCTTTTTTTCTTTCTTTCTTTCCTTTCATTTCATTTCCCTTTTTCTTTTCAAAACACTTTTATGCCAAAAATCAAATATCAAGTTTTCAAAACGTGGTTCAAAAGATTAGTTCATAATTCAGACTATCAACATCATAGAATCTCTCGTACCTCAAAATACCTCGAATTCACATTACTTATTTATTCATATAGTTATATAAACCACATATTTTTAACTCATACATATACATAGATTTATAGTACACAAACATATACAGATAATCTAAATCACCCATATCAATCAAAATCACAGCACATCATAACATACATCAGAAATCAAATCAAATAGAAAACATAAGACCTATATAGTCTATTCACAACAGAAAAACTTACTCTAACGATCGAATACCTTGTAGCTGCAGTCACCGACACCTAAACCTTCACTCTGATACCATAACTGTAACACCTCGCCAGAGGCAGAATGCGACCAGCAGGAGACATAATTGACCCATCTCTATAAGCCTCTGAATTTACCGAAAATTCGGCATGATGTATCCTAAAACTGGACAACCTATATCACAGTCCAGCATCAAGGGAATCTAAGAATTCTTCAAACAAATAAAAAGGCCTCAGGTTTACACAAATCTTATCAAAATCATATTATAAGGGCTCCGCCCACATCATATATCAACACTCAAGGGCTCTGTGCCAACCACATCATAAACAATCAAAATATTTACTTAATATATATATATAAACAGCGTGCTCAGCACAACAAATAAAGTAATAAACAAATTTCTTAAAATTCTAAACTTCTTACAGGACACTTGCGAGGGTGACTACCGTTTAAGTGATATGCGTCTCGAGCATGACTTCCAAAGCTGAAGTGATTGACCCATCTGGAAGCCAACCTGCAAAACTAGCAAACTAGTTTGGTGTGAGTTTTAAGAACTCAGTAAGTAATTATGCTAGTATTACAACAAACAAGTCAAACATATCAACAGATTAACCGAATTACTAAATAGTTATAAGTTTGAAATTATTAGCTTGTTATTATCCTTTATTCTTAACTCATGTCAAATTTTCATATTAACATGTCTACATGTGTGTCAATCTCATAGCTAACGTTCAAAGCATACAAAGCAAAGCTCAAATATCATAGAGTATATTGTTAACATCAATCTCACTTCAATCACATGAAACATGAAGTCATATATCTACCTTTTATCACAAATATCCATACTTGAAATATCATCAAATCGAAAAGTTAAACAAATTTTCTTCATTTTGAAACAAACTCTTTCAATTCAATGCAAACTTCTTCAATGGCTTAACATTCAGGATTCATATGCATTTACACATACCATGGCACACCTCTCTTATATACATGTAAAAATAATTCTCAAGTTTACACATATACATACACACCAATACAACTTAACAAACTTGTTTTATAACATCTAATACTTACATTAGCTTTCAAATTCATTCATTCATTCATTTCACATAAGCATACACTATACATATATTCTACGAGTTCTACCATACACATAGTCACACATACAATCTGTTGGTATCTAAGATCATCCCAAGAACATTTCAAGCATGAAATAATGTGAATACTAAAAGGAAGTATAGCAGAATTATACTTGCAAAGATCAGTAGAGAGGATGTGTGTAGAACAAAACTTTTCCTTTGAGAAGTGCTTCAAGATCTTCTCTTTGAAGTTGTATGTTGAAGAGCTTCAAGCTTGAGAAGGATTCCAAACTCAAATGATGGTTTCCCTATCACCTTTGTATGATTCCTTTTAAGTGCTAGCTTAGGAAAAATTGCTACAAAATTTCCTTTTCTTTCTTGTAACTCGCGGCCAAGCAAAGAGGAAGAAGAAAAAGTGCTTTGGGCGTGAATGATGGAGAGAAGAAAGAGAGGAATGACTTGTATTTTTGTTTCAAAACAATTACTAAGTCAAATACCAAAAGTTGTAAATGGTTTATTCAAAACCAAAAACAAAAAAGTGTTGAGAGCCAAAATTGCAATTAATGCTCTCAACCACCTCCATCACCAAAAGTGACTTGTGTCACATCACTCAAAGTTGATGTGATTTCCATCACAAAATGTGACTAATGATGTGACTTGTGATGTGACTTGTGGGACCCACTTTAATTCAAAATCCGAGTAAGCCCGCAAACATATTTCGGGCTCGGGTTCGTTAATTCTGAATTAATGAATTTTACGTTGCGACGTAATTAAATCCAATTTAATTAAATAATAGTGCCTTGCAAAATTATTACGAAAGTCGCTCGCGAATTAACTATAAATTAATTCGTTCGCCCGAATTAAAATCTAATTTTAATTTTGCGTCGAAATCTAATTTTATTTAATATATCGAATATATTATTGTATCGATTAATTCCAAATTAATCATTCTCTCTCTTCTAATAGAATTTTATCCCAGATAAATTCTCGCCGCAATTAATCCCAGATTAATTTTTCTCTCTCTTATAATTAATCCCAGATTAATTTTGTGCGAGTCATACGTCATCGATGAATCTTCGAGAAGCGACCCGTGAGATCCCTGGATATGTTGGCAATAAATCTGGCCATCGGACTATCCGAACACGTGCGTACCTCATACCACATTCTTACCGATTTACGAGACATGGTTGGCTTCTAGCAAAGCGATGTGCCTACCAAATTCTCCAGAAATATTCTTTAAGGAATATATAATCTATACCAGGCGTAGTATACGTAGTATTGCGTATTGCGATCCAGTATCGGATGTCACATGCAAGGCCTGAGGCTGGAATAGTGTCTGCCATGTACGAAGCATATATCGGATCACAAACAACTGGTCTCTATAATCAGATAATCATGACCTTGTCATATTATCCCGATAGTTGCAATATAATAGAGAACAGATTCTGTATCCCTGAGTGATCATCATCTCCATATGACTGAAATGATACTTCTGTATTGACATCACACCCAATACACTACGATTCTCAATAAACCCAGAAGAGGCGTACACAGAACCTGTTAAAGTCATTGACGACCAAAACCAAAGTGTATTGATTATCGCAAGTACTAGCGATGCAAGTCTCAGGTTAAGACCAAATACACGTACCCTGAAGCGGATTCCCATAGACACAAGTCATACTACCAATGGGATTCCGCGGGGTCTATCCAGAGCGAAACTGTTTCCGTACCATCGATAAACACAACCTCCTATCACACTTGCATAAGTATCCAATACTTAAATATATGAGAACTATGTTGTTACGCTTCCATAACACGCACAAGTGCAATACTAGTCTATTCTGCATTATCGATGTCCAGTTTCGATAATACTACGACTAGGGATATTTAATGATTAAACCTTTATGAATTGATATTGTCTCATATCTTATAATCCAGAACTAATCATAAGGACTTTTATCATTTATTTATTCAAGTAATCTAATTACAAAATGATAAAATGCAATTTCCATTGTCACATAGTTAATTTATACAAAAACCACAATGTCTTTTACAAATAGTGACGATATGGGTCATAATTGTCCAACAATCTCCCACTTGGCCTATAGCCAGTCACTCAAGCATCTAACACCTGAACTATATACATGTCGCTCAAACTTTTGCTGAGGAATAGCTTTCGTCAGCGGATCTGCAATGTTGTCCTCTGATGCGACCTTCTCGATCTTCACATCGCCACGATGTATGATCTCACGGATCAGATGGAAACGTCGAAGAACATGCTTGGATCATTGATGAGACCGTGGTTCCTTAGCCTGTGCTATAGCCCCGTTATTGTCACAATACAATGGAACGGACTCAGCTGCTAACGGAACTACTACTAATCCAATTAGGAATTTACATATCCAAACTGCCTCTTTTGCTGCTTCAGCTACTGCAATATACTCTACTTCTGTTGTTGAATCGGCAACAATCTATTGATTGGAAGATTTCCAGCTTACTGCTCCGTTGTTCAAACAAAATATGTACCCGATTATGACTTACAGTCATCTTTATCAGTTTGGAAACTTGGATGGGTAAACCTAGTTACCTCAAGTTCTCCATCTCCATAGATTAAGAAAGCATCCTTAGTTCGTCTAAGATACTTAAGGATATTCGTAACCGCCATCCAGTGACCATCACCTAGATCGGCCTGATAGCGACTACACATACTCAAAGCATATGAGACATCAGGTCGCGTATATATCATGGCATACATGATCGATCCGACTGCCGAAGCGAACGGGATCCGACTCATGTTGTCTCTCCCATCTTGAGTTTTAGGTCACATGTCCTTAGATAGAGTGACATCATGTGACACTGGCACAGTCCCCTCTTAGATTGTTCCATGTTGAATCTCTTCAACACTTTGTCAATATATGTGCTCTGGGAGAGTCTAAGAAGCTTTCTAGATCTATCCCGGTAGATCTTTATTCCTAGAATAAAGGCTGCTTCTCCCAAATCCTTCATAGAGAATTTTAATGAAAGTCAAGTTTTCACCGATTGTAGCTTGGGAATGTCATTGCCTTTAAGCAATACATCATCGACATAAAGGACAATGAATGTCAGTGCGCTCCCACTAACCTTCTTATATACACAAGGATCATCCTCGTTTTGAACGAAATCATATTCTTTTATGATCTCATCAAAACGTTGGTTCCAAGAATGAGATATTTGCTTCAATCCATAAATGGATCGATTTAACTTGCAAACCTTGTCTCCATGTTTAGGTACGACAAAACTGTCAGGCTGTTGCATATATACATCCTCCAAAAGGTTTCTGTTTAGGAAAGAGGTTTTGACGTCCATCTGCCATATCTCGTAATCGAAATACGTAGCAATAGCAAGCACAATCCGAATGGATTTAATCATGGCAACGGGTGAAAAAGTTTCATCGTAATCGAAACCATGTCATTGACGATAACCTTTCACTACAAGCCTAACTTTGTACGTTTGTATGTTGCCATCCATGTCGGTCTTCCTCTTGAAGACCCATTTGCAAACAATAGGCTTTACGCCTTCTGGTGCATCAACCAGTGTTCAAACTTGGTTGGTGTACATGGAATCCATTTCGGACTTCATGGCATCTTGCCATAAACCGAAGTCAATACCTTGTATCGCTTCCTCATACGTAGTCGGTTCTTCTTCCTCAATAAGATTAATATCCACATAAGGTGAGATCAGAAACTCATACCTCTCAGGTTGTTTTCTGACACTCTCTAACCTACGCTGTTCTTATGTATTCGAAGATTGTGGTACAGTCTAATCTCTGATGAACTGTTCGTGTTCCGTTAAGGATTATGTGTAAGGAACAGTATCACTCCGATTTTCATCGAGTTATACTTTCCTCCCACTTACCACATGTAGAGCAACAAATACTTTGTTCTCTTGTGAGTGATAGAAGTAATATCCTTTGGTTTCCCTAGGATATCCTACAAATAGGAATTTATTCGATTTTGGTTCTAGTTTGGTACCTTCCAAACGTTTGACGTATGCCCAGCATCCCCAAATCTTAATGAATGAGAAACTCGGTTTCTTTCCTGTCCTATCTCATACGGAGTCTGTTGAACAGACTTCAACGGAACCTTATTCAAAATAAGTATTGCACTGTTCAATGCATATCCCCAGAAGGAAATAGGTAGCTCTGTGTGACTCATCATCGACCTTACCATGTCCAACAAATTTCAGTTTCTCCGTTCGGACACACTATTTAATTGCGGTGTTCCGAGAGGAGTCCACTGTGAAAGAATACCATACTTTTTCAAGTAATCAAGAAACTCATTGCTTAAGTATTCGCCACCACAGTCCGACCGTAATGTCCTAATACTTTTACCGGTCTGTTTTTCGACTTCGTGTCGAAACTCTTTGAATTTCTAAAAGGTTTCTGACTTGTGTCTCACAAGATACACATAACCATAACGTGATGCATCATCCGTAAAGGTTATGAAGTATTCATATCCACCTCTAGCCCGGCTAGACATGGGCCCATATACATCACTATGAATGAGGGCTAAGAGTTCGGTAGCACTTACACATTTACCGCTAAAAGGTGTTTTAGGAATTTTGCCTAATAAACAAGATTCACATACGTCATATGAATTTGGATCAAATCCGTCCAAGTACCCACTCTTCGAAAGTGTGGATATCCGAGTCTTGTTAATGTGTCCCAGACGACAATGCCACATATAAGTTTCATCTTTGTTACTTAGTTTAAGCCTTTTGTTTGTTACATTATATGTTTGAGATAGATTTATATTCAAAATATAAAGACCATTATCTACATCAGCACTGCATATCTCCATATCATTTTTATACATAAAACACCCAGTGTTTCTAAAAACAAAAGTATAGCCACATTGGGCTAATAAAGATACAGATAAAATATTCCTAGTCAAACTAGGTACATAATAACAGTCTGAAAGATTAAGTACATGCCCCGAGGGTAGTTCCAAAATATAAGTCCCAACGGCCAAAACGGCGACTCGAGTCCCATTTCCAACGCGGAGGTCAATCTCTCATGAGGCCAGTCTCTCGCTAATTCACAGATCCTGCACATCAGTACATATATGAGTACCACAACCAGAATCAAAAATCCAATTTTTAAAACTAGAAGTAGACATGTTTATTTCTATAACAAACATACCTGAAGCCGGTGCCTTAAGTGCTTTGATTTCCTTCATGTGCGCCTTGAACTCACGGCAGTCACGTTTCCAGTGACCCCATTTGCCACAATGCATGCATACATCTTGGGATTTGTCCTTATCCTTCTCAGAAGGTTTTGACGATTTGGCTTTGCCCTTCTTCTTCTTCTTCTTCTTAACACCTCCATTGTCTTCGGCCAAGCCTTGGGAGACTGAGATGTTGAAGCGAAGTGTGCCTCGCGCTTTTTGCCCTTTTATCAGCTTATTTTCTGCTTCACACAGCATTTCCATCAGCTCTCTAAGAGTATAGTCTTGGTTCATCATATTGTAGTTCATGGAACCCGTTCCAACTATCAGGAAGAGACTGCAAGATCAAATATAAAGAAGTCTCAGCCTCAAAGGTTATGCCTAGCTGACCTAGCTGTGTTAAATATCGGCAATCATCTATGACAGATGGTGCTCAACAGATGTACCGTCCGACATTCGAGAGCGAAAGAGTTTTTTCTGCAATTCATACCTTTGCGATCTAAGGTTAGATCGATGAAGGTCATTCAATTTTTCCGTCATAGTATAGGGATCCAATCCCTTGTTTTGGCGACGAAATTGAGGGGTCATCGCAGCGAGCATGACGGATTGAGCAGTCGAGTTTTCATCGCTATGAGTCTTCTAAAGCTCAAGCTCAAGCAGCTGCTCATTTCCATGCTTAAGCCCGATGGGTCTCTCTATCGTATAGAGCATCCTCTCAGCCCCCAGGAAAATCCTGAGGTTCATATCCCAATCAAGAAAGTTCGCGCCATTAAAGACATTTTCGCCCATGATAATATCTCTAACTCCGATCTTTCCAGCCATCTTAATTGCAAAGTCAAACTATTCAATTAACGATATTTGGGTACAATCTAACTGTTACAAGAAAAATAATAAAATATTAGTCAAACTAATAAATATATAATTGACGAAATAATTTGAAAGCGCGTAATGCCAAGTATTTGAACGAAATTACAAATTCAATACTGGCCTCCCACTATTTTTCGGCGAGCCTCTGACCCTCTGTTGAGTACTCGGGAAACATAGTTTCCTAGTGGGCTAGGATCCCGTTAAATAACACACAACCTTGACTTTGGCCAACAAGCTGTATGATATTTAACTAGGTAGATCTCTAAGATCAATTGGATCCCATCCAATTCCTAGATCCGGAAGGTGGACCTCCAAGTCCGAAACATATATACAATATATATGCCAATATATCCAATATATTTTCCTAACTTTTTTCCTCTGAATCAACTAAGCCTTGGCTTTGGCTCAACAAGCTTAATGATTCCAGTTAAGCGAGACCCATTGACCTTGGAAAGCTTCGTAATCGATGTCGATGAATAAGAAGTGATATTGACTTTGGCCAACAAATCACAACTTGGGCAAGACATACGATATGGAACAAAGCCTTCATGATTCAAACACATCCGTGATGGACAAAGGTCTTGACTTTGGCCAATAAACCAGTGTCAATCTTGGATCTTGATAATGAATCATTCAATGGAAGGAAAACGTTTAATATTTGTTGAGGGTTTTTCGCGTAATTGGCAACCAACTAATTATCTTTAATCAGGTCTCATCATACACCCTTAAGCATGCATTCTAAAAGCATAATAAGGTGTGGTAAATAAATTAATAATGATATGCGGATTGATATCTCACAAACTGTTCCTAGAACAAATCACTCCATTTCCTCTCCCCGGCTAGCACTATTCTAACTTCTACCCAATTACATAATACAATAAATAAACATCATTACATTCAGGGGAATTGGTGAGAAGAGAATTACAAAGAATCGAGAGATAAAGGCTGGACACGCAGGTCCAATTTAATAAATTCTAAATTTATTACAACAATTTCCAAAATTGCCCTCACCCATCTAATATCCATCTGATATACATTATTCATACAACACATCCATGTATTCACACAAAGCATGTTATTCAATCAATCTAATCCAATTAATTAATCTTTGAATTAAGTGATCATCCAATGTTCAAACAACGATTTTATTTGCGCAAGTCCAACTCGTTTAAGAATAAGTACTCAAAGTACGAATTCTTGAATTATATCGAACTATAAATTTAAATCCGATTCAATTTGTATTCAATACTAATTCTATATTTAATTCCAAATTAAATAATTAGACTTTTAATGCGCCTTTACGACTTAGATTCTAAATCTAATCTTAATGGGTCTCAAATCCCAATTAACATCCAATGTTTATTTAATTAAAGTCCAATGAGCTTTCAATTAATTTCTTAAGGCATGGGCTTTGGTCAATATGGGCCAAACCCAAATACCAAGGCCCAATTAAGGAATCACCATATTTGCCAAGAAATCAATTTTGGCCCATTAGGCCCAATTAAATATTTAAAGGCCTATATATTATATTTGGACTTAATGAAATGGTTTAGGCTCAATTTGGATCCAATCCAATTGTCCTAAACCAACTTGGCCCAACCAAGCCCATTAGGCCCAAATACAACAACTTTAGCCCAATTCCAAATTAAGCCCAATTAATTAAATTCTAATATTCCAAATTTCACAATTTAATTAATTAAAGTGCTTAGCCATAATCAATTATTTAAATCAACATTTCCAAAATACTAATTTAATCAATTAATCATGCTTTATTATATTCAACACATGTTTAACATTATTGAACCAAAATCAAGTCATTAACATGCTCATTTGGTCATGGTAATGGAAGGATTTTTATATCCGATTTCGATTTCAATCCGATTAAATCACAAATCAATATATCCAAGCATTTTAAACACATCCAATGGTTTAAAAAATAAAAAATCACCATGACCTAGGGTTCTTTAGTATTCGGCCAAGCCTAAGCATTTAGGGAAAATTATTCCAATTAATTTTTCTTTAAATTGATCATGCACAACTCTAAGTTAACATTATATAAGCATACTCAAACAAACAATTTGATCAAAACATGCTTAAATCAAAAATACCCAAATCAAGAATATAAACCCTAAGTTCAATTTCATGCTCAATAAGGCTCTAATATCATTGTTGGTCTCTAAGATCATCCCAAGAACATTTCAAGCATGAAAAAATTTGAATACTAAAAGGAAGTATAGCAGAATTATACTTACAAAGATCGGTAGAGAGGATGTGTGTAGAACAAAACTTTTCCGTTGAGAAGTGCTCCAAGATCTTCTCTTTGAAGTTGTATGTTGAATAGCTCCAAGCTTGAGAAGGATTCCAAACTCAAATGATGGTTTCCCTATCACCTTTGTATGATTCATTTTAAGTGCTAGCTTATGAAAAATTGCTACAAAATTTCCTTTTCCTTCTTGTAACTCTCGGCCAAGCAAAGAGGAAGAAGAAAGAGTGCTTTGGGCGTGAATGGTGGAAAGAATAAAGAGAGGAATGACTTGTGTTTTTGTTTCAAAATAATTACTAAGTCAAATACCAAAAGTTGTAAATAATTTATTCAAAACCAAAAACAAAAAAGTGTTCAGAGCTAAAATTGCAATTAATGCTCTCAACCACCTCCATCACCAAAAGTGACTTGTGTCACATCACTCAAAGTTGATGTGATTTCCATCACAAAAGGTGACTAATGATGTGACTTGTGATGTGACTTGTGAGCCCCACTTTAATTCAAAATTCGAGTGGGCCCGCAAACACATTCCGGGCTCGGGTTCGTTAATTTCAAATTAACGAATTTTCCGTTGCGACGTAATTAAATCCAATTTAATTAAATAATAGTGTCTCATAAAATTATTACGAAAATCGCTCGCGAATTAACTCTAAATTAATTCGTTCGCCCGAATTAAAATCCAATTTTAATTTCGCGTCGAAATCTAATTTCATTTAATATATCGAATATATTATTTTATCGATTAATTCCAAATTAATCGTTCTCTCTTCTAATAGAATTTTATCCCAGATAAATTCTCGCTGTAATTAATCTCATGTTAATTTTTCTCTCTCTTCTAATTAATCTCAGATTAATTCTGTGCGAGTCATTCGTCATCGGTGAATCTTCGGGAAGCGACCCATGAGATCTCTGGATATGTTGGCAGTAAATCCGGCCGTCAGACTATCCGAACACGTGCGTACCTCATACCACATTTTTTCCGATTTACGAGACATGATTGGCTTCTAGAAAAGCGTTGTGCCTACCCAATTCTCCAGAAATATTCTTTAAGGAATATATAATCTATAACAAGCGTAGTATACGTAGTATTGCGTATTGCGATCCAGTATCAGATGTCACATGCAAGGCCTGGGGCTGGAATAGTGTCTGTCATGTACGAAGCATATATCGGATCACAAGCAACTGGTCTCTATAATCGGATAATCATGACTTTGTCATATTATCCTGATAGTTGCAACATAATAGAGAACCGGTTATGTATCCCTGCGTGATCATCATCTCCATATGACTGAAGTGATACTTCCGTCTTAACATCACACCCAATACACTATGATTCTCAATAAACCCAGAAAAGGCATACACAGAACCTGTTAAAGTCCTGGACGACCAAAACCAAAGCGTATTGTTTGTCGCAAGTACTAGCGATGCAAGTCTCAGGTTAAGACCAAATACATCTACCCTGAAGCGGATTCCCATAGACACATAGTCATACTACCAATGAGATTCCGCTGGGTCTATCCAGAGCGAAGCTGTTTCCTTACCATCGGTAAACACAACCTCCTATCACACTTGCAATTAGAGACGGAAACTTCCGTTTCAATATAGAGACAGAATAATTCCGTCGCAATTTTTTTTACGACCAAGAGAATAGAGACGGAATTTTTCGTCTCTATTCCGTCGCTAATTGTATAGTAGCGATGGATTAGCGACGGATATTTCCGTCGCTATCTCACATTTTTCTTGTAGTGATTCTACCAATTTCACATATTCAATATACTAATACTCAATCAATTCAATTTATATTATTACGCTACTCTACGAAGCTACTGGATACATCCAAATATTTAGCGGAAAACTTAAAATTAGCGACTTTTTACCGGGAGGTCTTATCAAGATTTCGAGGGCATATACGGACTCCAAACGATCCCATGAACTCGCTGGAATCGATGGAATTCCGATAGGAGGTATTGTTCACTGTGGGTCACTATTCATCTGAATCTTCCTCCCTCGTTTAGCGTGCAACCGAGCTTAGATCAGAAAAATCATAATTTTCATCTTGTAGTACTCTCTAAGAGCTTCGATTTGACGGGTGACTCGGGCCGTGAAATGAAGCGATAAGCCGAGATCGAGAAACCCAAGCTCGCGTGTTTTCTTCATTGTTTCTCGCCATTCGCCATTGCCGGCGTTTCTGGCTCGCCGCCGTCCACCATCAGATGAGCGGTGGCCGGAAGTTCACTGGTCGGCCGCCGGCGCAGCCAGAACCCCCTTTGTGTGTCTTCTGAATGGGGGGTCGAATGGAGGAGTTTTAGAATTTATGCTCCTTTTGTAATTCTGGAAATGATGAGGTATTTATAGAAAATTTCTAAAAATTACAATCTGATGGTTCAATAATCAACTCAATCAGAGTTCTTTTGCTACTTTTATAGCTGAAACAATAAACTTTCGTGTGTAAAATGATATAAATAGAAACTGCTTAACCGGTTCTCGAAATCACGCGTTTTCCAATGCGACAAAACTT
The DNA here is from genome assembly GCA_019454045.1 of Zanthoxylum bungeanum. Classification (NCBI taxonomy): domain Eukaryota; kingdom Viridiplantae; phylum Streptophyta; class Magnoliopsida; order Sapindales; family Rutaceae; genus Zanthoxylum; species Zanthoxylum bungeanum. The sequence goes on along the minus strand of SKCR01003099.1, from coordinate 22,710 downwards.
CACTTGAAAATATTACAAACTATTTCCCAACATATAAACTCTGATTTTTTATTACCATCTCGTTTCAAATCATTAACTTTAATTCGGAAACCTTCCAACACTGATACTAAAAACTCGGGATCTTACAATTCGTTTGTCTCTTAATTTTCAAATAATATTTCTAATTCATTGTGTAAGAGTTAATAGTCAGAGGCTAAAAAAATCTTATAAAATTATAACATGTATTTTTATTATAATATGATTTTTATTTAATAGACTTATTAATTTAATTTTATAACTTTAATATGCAGTCGTCACGTTGAAACAACATAGCATGGTCGGTTTGATTTTTTTTTTTTTTTGGTTAATGTTGGAGTTTTTTCAAAAGCAACCAAATAACTAAATAACTGAGGCAGAGAAAATGTAACAGCCCGATTTTCATAGTACAATTACGAAATTTATTTGTGTGTTGTGTGACATCTTTAAGCATTCAAACATGTATCATTAGCATGTTATTATTTATATAAATTATTTCAGAAACACGAAGTGAAAATTTTTCAATTTTGCTGTGCATGTAAATTTTAACATGATTGAGACATCCATCGGTATTTTAGCCGTAACGTTTTCATACGATGTCCGATTTCAGTGGATTTTATATCTTCGGAAAGCTTGGACCAATACCTACAACGTTTTTGTAGATCATTTTCGCAAATTCGAAGCTAAATATAGTAAAAAAAAAAAAAAAAACATGTTTCTCTAGATGAACAATAAAGTGACGTTGACCACTACTTTTTTAGCATGTGCACAATATAAAATATTATTTTAATACAAAATATATCTCTCTCATATAAAAGAAGCCATGCACCATGCCACCATGTCTTCCCCATTCAACCATTTTCTCGATTTTTCTAGAATTAATTTACTCTCAAAAAATTTGCTTCCCTCTTCACGTCCAAGACAAGTTCCAAGAGAGAAAAATTTGTGCTTCCTCAAGCTTGGGTCAAACTAAGTAAGCCTCTAACTCATTTCTCTTGAAATTATGATTATGACTTGAATCTTTCTTCTTTCATTTCGAATTCACGGCTGTTCGAGCTTGGGTGTACTTCAATTTGCAAGATTAGGCATGCAAGAATATTTATTTATGCATTTGATAGTTCTATTAACATGATTTAAGCTTGATTTGCTTAAAACCTTAAAATCATGAATTTGGGCAGTTTAGCCGAGTGATTTTTGGTGTTTTTTAATAATGAGGTGTATGTTTCTTTCTTTGGATGGTAGTATTTTGTAATTAGTATTTAGATCTTTGGATTGGGTAAAAAAAAATCTGTTTTCTAGGCCTTGGATTCTCTGTTTATGGATGCCCATAAACTTATTTGATTGATGTCTGCAATGGGTTTGTTCATTTTCCAGTTTTAAACCTGTGGCTATGTTGTCGGGTTTAAATTATTAATTGTGTTGTTTATATTTGTTCAGTAACAAGTGTATTTCAATGGCATTTTTTTGTTGTAGGAAATTGTGTTTATAGTGTTCGTACAGTTCTGAATCAAAGTATCAGACTTAAATTTTTTATTTTTTTTTTCCAATTGGATGTGACTTGCCTGGAACAATTGAATATTGAGATTTCTAAAATGATGAAATGCATTTCCCTGTTGGTTGGTCAATAGATCATGTGTTACTAGTGCAAAGTTGATTTGCTTACGTGAAGCTAGTGAAATTTGAAAGTGGGATATGAGCATGCCTTTTGGTGATAATTAGTTGCTTATTAAAGGTGCATTTGTTGTGATATGAGACCATTCGTGTAAAATTTTCGTTATTGTTTCTTCACTGTAACCAACCTAATTTGTTCAGGGTGTTATATCTTTTAGCCTCTTGTTCATTTGAGGTCCGTCTGATTGTGCCTTTAATGGTGTTGCATCTTGGCTTTTGCATTGGATGGATTGATTTAGTCATGTTTGGTCATGGCATAAATATGGCTGAATGTATGTGTGTGTATAATAGATTTTGTGTGTGTTTCATAGAATAAATGAATGACTTGAAAATCGGTGTGATTATAAGTTTGTTATCGTATGTACGTATATTCTGAAAGAAACTGAATGTGTTTGTAAGCTTCTGGTGCTAGTCATGTCTCAAAATAAGAATTCTGAAATTGGGTTCCATGAATGTAGGAGAAGTGAACTAGGGTTTCTGAACTGATATGTGTGAATACATATGTCACGAATGGTAATTTATCGTAAGATTATCAGAATTAAAGTGAGTTTGTTTGATTTATCGATTAGATGATATTTCAAATATGGTTATTCGTAATAAAGTATAAGAAATGTGACTTCAAGTTTTATATGATTGAAACAGATTCGATATTAAATAACGTACTATGTCGATATTCGAACTTTTGCTTTGTATGTTCTGGATTGTTTGCTAGTTTTGCAGGTTGGCTACCAGATGGGTCAACCACTTCAACTTTGAAAGCCATACTCGGAACACGGATCACTCAGGTTGCAGTCACCCTTGCAAGTGTCTTGGTGAAAAGTTTTAGAAGTTAGAGTTTATGATTAATATGTTATTTGTCATGTTGAACTTGATGTTATGTATTTAATAAGTAAAAGTGTTGATTTGTATATGATGTTGCGGGCACGGAGCCCTTGAGTGTTTATTGATGTTGTGGGCACAGAGCTCGTGTTCATTTTGATTTTGATATGTTTTGTGTGGTCCTGAAGTCCTTTTGATATATGATGTCTATTTCAAGTCTCATTTTGATGCTGACCTTTGTTCCAGGTTGTCCAGTTTTAGGATACATCATGTTTGATTTTCTGTAATTTGGAGGTTTATGAAGGTAAGTTAATCTTGTCTCCTGCCGGTAGCATCCTGCTTCCGGAGGGGTGTTACAATTGTGGTATCAGAGCAAAGGTTTAGGTATCGGTGACTACAGCTACAGGGTATCTGATAGAACATATGAGTCTCATTGTTTGCAATTTGATTTGATCTCAAGTATTTGATATGATATACAATGGTTTTAATATTGGTGATTTGGATATCGGTGCATATTTGCATGCATGTTACGAATATATGTATGTATATATGTATACTAAGTTAAAAGTATGTCGTTTATATAGAAATATGAATATGTATGTGATGTGAATTCAATATGCTTTGAGGTACGGGAAATTCTATGATGTTGATAGTCTGAATTGTGAACGGATATTTTGATTTACGTCTTGAAAACTTGGTATTTGATTTTTGGAAGAAAGAAAGAATGATTTTTGATATTTTGGTTTAAAGAATATGTTTCATCCTCGACGCATAAGTGTTTTGAAAAAAAATCTTTTAAAATTATAATATTTTCTTTTTATTGTAATATAATTTTTATTTAATAGACATATTTTTTTTTGAAAATATTTAATAAACATATTAATTTAATTTTATAACTTTAATATGCAGTTGTCACATGGAGCAATTAAGAGGCTTAAAAAAGTTAACTTTTATATATGTACTAGTTTTGAACCCACGCATCATTTTAAATCTCGATGTAAGATTTGAGGTTGTAATTCATATTCAATTAATATTACCTTATAAACTAAAAATAATATTAAAAGCAATTGACAATTTCAATTTTGGGTTAATGTTGGAGTTTTTTCAAAAGCAACCAAATAACTAAATAACCGGGGTAGAGAAAATATAACCACCCAATTTTCGTGGTATAATTACGAAATTCATTTGTATATTGTGTGACATCTTAAGTATTCAAACGTGCATCATTAACATGTTATTACTTATATAAATTATTTTAGAAATACAAAGTGAAAATTTTTCAGTTTCGCCGTGTATATAAATTTTAACGTGATCCAAACAGCCATCAGTACTTTGGTCGTAACGTTTTCATACGATGGCCGGTTTTAGTGGACTTTATATCGTCGGAAAACTTAGATCAAGACTTACAATTTATGTGTTGATCATTTTCACAACTATATACATATGATATAATCATATGTTATGAAGCATGCATTCCCATTGATCTTTTTTATAATCAGACATTAATAACTATTTTTAAGTCAAACATTTATTGTCTACAAATGTGAATGGTTGGAATATGAAAAGCTAGATATCTTAATTAAAAACATGCAAAAATAGAGTTCAATTACATTCTTAATAGCTTGCGAATATGGAGTAGGAATTAGGAAAACTTTATTAGATCATTTATAAGTTGTTCATTAATAAATGAGAATGTAAAAAATTGGAATGTCAAAAATTACTCATCTTAAGGTTCTGAGTTAGAATCCAAGATCTCACCTTGAGGTTCTGGGTTCGAATCCAGGGGTGCACTTCTTGTAAGAGTCTGGGACAGCCGGTGGCTTTACCTGCGCCGCGGCCCAGAATGAGTGGTTTGGTGGCGGGGTTTACATCGTTTCCAAAAAAAAAAAATTAATACATAAAATCACATTAAACAATCAATTAATTTATCAATAGAAAATCAACCTGTTCAACCGGTCCAATATTACCATGCCCACCTGAAAGTCGTCTATGTGAGGTGTTGGTCGAAACCCCAAAACCCTAGATGCTGTTTGACAAAAGAGGTAAGTTTACGAGGAATCTTAAAACCTAAAAAAGCTATCTGCAACATTATTACCGAATCAAAGAGGAAAGAAAAGAAATCGAAAAGGAAGAGAAGAAGAAAAATGTTATAACATCAGTAAATAACAAATGAAAATTACAATGAAAAAAGTTATCCCAAAAAGAGTAAACAAAATGTTATTAATAAGACATTATAACATTAGTAAATAAACAAAACAATAAATAATTTTCAAAAGTCATCATAACACCAATAAATAATTTAACCAGCAAGCAATTTGAAGATTATTTGATGTCATTATTTTCCACCTTAAACTATGTGGGAGCTTTGAATTCCTCAACTTTTATATATAATATTAGATAAATAGAATTTTTTTTTTTTTTTTGGAAACGATGGAAACCCACCACCAAACCACTCATTCTGGGCCGCGGCGCAGGTAAAACCACCGGCTTGTCCCAGACTCTTACAAGAAGTGCACCCCTGGATTCGAACCCAGAACCTCAAGGTGAAATCCTGGACCCTACACCACCAAGGCACACCCCCTTGGGGACATTAGATAGATAGATGTTAGAGTTGTTTTCACCCTTAATGCTGTTTGACACACTATGTAGAAAAGTCCATACCATAACCAAAATAATTAAATTGTTAGCAGGAAAGAAGGATAAAAAAGGATAAAACAAAAAATCAACATTTTTTTTTTAATTCATTACTCAACAACCAATATACAATTTTTAAAATTTATTAGGACATTATATATAACCTTACATAGAGGTCTATGTTTATTAATGATAAATTATGTCTCCATATTAGAGATATATATACTCTTATTAATATTTTGAGAGAAACTACTATCAAATAGAGGGACGAACTTGAATGTAATTAATATCTTCTAAGTCGAGAATTAATGTTAAGAATTAAAAGTCAATTTATTTTAAAAATAGTAACAACAAGTCAAATAGGTAAGTTGGGGTCGGACATCACTGATTTTTAAGAGTAATTAGCATAACAGATAACATGGGCGACTCATTTTATTAATGACAAATATGTATATTCAAATATGTATATATCAAATGTAAGAAATAAAATTAATTAATATCGTACATTTAATTATAGTTGTCAAAACAATATAATTTGTTTACCATTCTTTCAAATTTACATGTCACTTCTAACTTATTTCATTTTATTTCATTTTATAACTCTTTATTGATAGAGAATAAATCCCTTAATGCAAGCAAAGATTTGGGAACACTTTTATAGTTAACTTAATAAAGCTTATGACTCTTGAACTTTTACTAATAAATAAACGAGAATTAATGAAGAATATGAAAAATTAAACATTAATAATTTATATGAAATAAATACACATTTAATTAACAAACTTCAATCACTAATAATATAAGAAAACAAAGAGATTGGAAAAGTTGAGAAAATGAAAATTTTGAAATTGAAGAATATAAAAAGTTGAAACATCAATAACTCATTTAAATCCATATTCATTTAATTAACGTATTTTCAATACTTAATAATTTTGGAAAATGAAAAATTTAGAGGATTTGGGAATATAAAATATTAGTGGTAGAATAATATGAATAGTCATATATTAATAATTTAGTTTAAATATTATTAATTCATTTTAAATATTAATAATTAATAAGCTTTACAAATACCCACACAAGTCTGGAGATGATGCGTTTTAATATTTAAGAGATGGGTTATGAATGCAGTAGTTGATTGATTGGAAAGATGGGCAAATCAATAGTTATTGGAACATTTAAAAAATTCATTTTCACCCCTAAATTAAGGAGAAAGGCTCAAAGCTCCCAAGATGAATGCGAGAGCTTTGAATGCCTCAACTTTTATATATAATATTAGATTTTTATCATTTTATCACCACATCATGTAGGAAGACTAATAAACCAAATGCGACATCATTTTTGTTAAATGCATGTCTTATCGACCCTAATCCTTTTATTTTTCTTTCTAAAAAATAAATAAATAAAAATTCCTCTTTTCTATATATATGGGTAAGCTTCTTTCGAAGTTAAATTACCATTTCACTTCAATTTTGTTTCTTTCTTCAAATTTCAATTTCTGATTTCTCTTTCTCAAAGCTTATTTTACTTCTCTTACTAAAAAATGACTTCTAAAAATCATGTATAATGCTTTCAAATCCGTCTCCACAAATATGACTCATGTCATTACCTCATTGGTTTTGTTCATCCACTCTCATTCATTTTCACCCCTAACATAACATTTGATATAACATTATTTACAGCCCCTATGAGCAAAAAATTTACACCAAACCTCCAATGGATACGAGTAAAATGCACATCAACATGCAGCTTAAGAATTTTCCTTATATGGTTCTGAGTTGTGTTGGATTGGCTTCAATCCCTCTCATGCTCACGATGTGGCATAAGAATTGCTTTGTTGACACCCCAGATGCACAATTCAGGGGGTTGAGCTTCATCTTATAATTTATGAATACGGCAAAACATTCATCAACATCTCGGATATGGTCAAGGCTACTTTTCTTTTGATCACCATATCATCTATATAGGCTTCGACTGTTCATCCGATCAGACCCTGAAACATTTTGTTGATCAGCCTCTGATAACTAGCTCATGTATTTTTTAATCTGAATGACATCACCTTACAACATAAAATTTCTCTTTCGGTGATGAAGGTCGTTTGCATCATGTCTTTCTCATCTATCTGGATATGGTTGTAGCCCGAGTATGCGTCAAAGAATCTCACTCTCTCATATCATGTAATTGTGTCTACCAGCTGGTCATTGTTTGATACTGAGTAACTAGGCATGTTTTATTGAGGTTGGTGAAGTCAATGCAGACCCTTTATTTCTTGTTGTTCTTTGCCATATCAGGGCAATTCTTAGGCTGCATATTGATGTCCATTTTACTTATATCCACTGGAGGCTTGACGTCAATTTTACTCATAGGGGCTATAACTAATGTTATACCAAATATTGTGTTGGGGTGAAAATGAATAGGAGTGGATGAACAAAACCAATTAGGTAATTACATGAGAGTTGTATTTATGGAGACGAACTTGAATGCATTAGACATGATTTTTTTGAAGTCATTTTTGAGTAAGAGAAGTTAAATAAGCTTTGAGAAAGAGAAAACGACAATTGAATTTTGAAGCAAGAAAAAAAATTAAAGAGAAACGCCAGTTTAATTTCGAAGAAAAACTTACCCATAAATATAGAGAATGGAAGTTTTTATTTATTTATATTTTTGGAAAGAAAGATGAAAGGGTTAGGGTCGGTAAGGTATTAAACATTTTCACCCCCTTAACTTTTTTATCTTTCTTTCCAAAAAAATAGGTAAACTTGACTCGCAGTAAAATTATCACTTCACTTCAATTTTGTTTCTTGCTTCAAAGTTCAATTGCCACTTTATCTTTCTCAAATCTTATAAAACTTCTTTCACTCAAAATTGACTTAAAAAAAATCATGTCTTATGCTCTAAAGTCCGCCACATAAATACAATTCTCATGTCATTACCTCATTGATTTTGTTCCTCCACTCACTCATTTTCACCCCTCAACACCACATTTGGTATAACATTATTTACAACCCCTATGAGTTGGAAATTGACGCTAAGCCTCCGTATACATACACGCGCTCGTATGCATGTATATACTCGCTTTAATATGCATATGAATACAGAGGCTTAATATCAATTTCAAACTCATATGGGTTGTAAATAATATTCTACCAAATGTGGTGTTTGGGGTGAAAATGAGTGAGTAAGGGAACAAAACCAATAAGGTAATGACATGAGAGTTGTATTTATGGACCGGACTTGAGAGCACAAAACATGATTTTTTAAGTCAATTTTGAGTGAAAGAAGTTTAATAAGATTTGAGAAAGATAAAGTGGCAATTGAACTTTGAAGCAAGAAATAAAATTGAAGTGAAGTGATAATTTTACTTCGAGGCAAGCTTACCAATTTTTTTATTAATTTTTTTTAGAAAGAAAGATAAAAGGGTTAGGGTCGATAAAACTTTTATATATATTATATATATATATATATATATATATATACGCGCGCGCATGCGTACAAGCGCATGTATGTATACGGAGGCTTCGCTTCAATTTCCAACTCATAGGGGTTGTAAATAATGTTCTACCAAATGTGGTGTTGGGAGGTGAAAATGAGTGAATGAAGGAATAAAACCAATGAGATAACGACAATTGAATTTTGAAGCAAGAAACAAAATTGAAGTGAAACGCCAGTGTAATTTCAAAGCAAAACTTACCATATATAAATATAGAGAAGAAAAGTTTTTATTTATTTATTTATTTTGTTGGAAAGAAAGATGAAAGGGTTTGGGTCGGTAAGGCATTAAACATTTAACAAAAATGATTGTCGCATTTGGTGAATGCACACTACTACAATAATAGGAATAGCCAACACCTTAAAAGAAATCGGTTTACCAATTAACCGATTTGGTAAGTAAAAGATATCAGTTTTATTTTAAACCGTTTTCTTTTGCAATAGAATTTAAATCACTTTTAAATACAATTAGTTTTAACAACGGTTTTGGTTTATAAACGATGTCTTTATCTAATAGGAAAGAAATCACATATTAATAACTGTTGTCTTTACCTAATATGAAAGAAATTTCATAATTAAAAATAGTTATATTTAAATCTAATAGGAAAGAGATCACATATTAAAATATTTTCTTTTAATTAACGTGATTTCGTTAAGTAAAAATTGGATTTGACTTAATTATTTTTTTAACTTTAATAAATAGAAATAGACACTACAAGAAATTCTATTTTTTGTGACGAAAATATATTGGGGAAATAAATTTCGTCACTAAAATAATATTTAAATCCATTTTATTTACAGACCCATTTTTTTGACATTTTTTAGCACAACACTCTTACAAAACCCTAACCCTCCATGTTTTTCCTCCATCAAAACGAAACACAGACCCAATTTCAAACCCCCACCCCCCATTTTCGACTTCCTCTTCACTAACCATTTCTTCTTCATAAAAAATCCTCCTGACTACCTGTTCGTTTCCTACCCCCAAGCATCGACATAAAAAATTCACACTTCTTCAAAATTCCCAAACATCTCCACGACCGGCTAGGCATACGTCTGCGATTCCCGATGGCAACAAGACTTCTAGGCAAGCCATGGTTCAACTCCCCTCTCCAACAGAACCCCTGCTTCACTCCAAAGGTATATTTTTTTGCATTTTTCATTTTTATTTTCGAGTCTCATTTGTCAGGTAATTTTTAGATCTAATGTAAATCCAACTGATGTGTGTTGATTTTGTGTTTCAATGCATCATTTACTCTTGTTAATTAATTTTTGAATTGGGTTTTTAATTATCCATTAGCTTTTCTGGGCAAGTTTTGATGTTAGTTTTTAGGTTTAAAAAATTAGATTAATCGGCAGTTTCTTGTTGGAATTTTCAGTTGTGGACCCTGCATGTTATTTATATGCCTTGTTTAAAGTGATAAAGAAGCCCCAAGATTATCTGAGAGTGGTTTTCAATTTTTGGTATGCATTTTAATCACAAGATTTTGGATTCCATCTGGTTTGAGCGTAAGTGGCTGTAAGTTTGTTCACGTGGTTGCCTTCTCTGTGTGAGAAGTTTGCCAAAAACAACTCTTTTTACTCTTTTTGGAGTAGTTCGACTAATTTTCTAAGCTTGACTCATTTCAATTTGTACAATGATTTGCTTATAAGAGTTGAGTGAGTTTCTAATATGTTTATTTACTTCGCAAAAATAATATGTTCTGCTAACTCTTTTTGATTCATTTTTGATATTCTTATTCATACTTTTCTTGTCATCGATAAAATCTAGCTTATCATCTAGTTTTAGAAATTTTCACTGTGTTATGAAGCAGCTTCTTGATTTCATGGAAACATGGTGACTGAATTATCCTAACAATTATGTACTGGGATCTTAAGTTATATTGGGACAATTTTAGCTGCTTGTATTCACGAGAGTCCTATTTTTATATTAATCTTTTTGCAAATTTATTAGCTTGGATGAATAATTTTTTTATTTTTTATTTTTAATTTAACTGCTGTTCAGGCTTGGAAGCTCCTCGAAATAGCTTGGAACTGCAATTAGAAACTTCTAAGAGCTATAGTGTTGTAGGAGATGCGCCGGTAATTTTTTCAATACATTATCTTGGTTCTAACATATAAAGTTGTTCTAATTTTCTTGAAATGAGGGTCATCTGTGAAAGTGTGGCTTTTGTGATATGCATAACATGGTGCATTTGAGACTGGACTGTTGGTTGAAAAGGACTACTTTTAGACTTCATATCTTTTGAGTATCAGGGGTAACACTCTCTCTTGGTTTGGCTTTGATCTTTATTGCATATTTGTGGAGCTTTTTGACAGAATATTTGATCATCTTGAAGAATGTCATGCCATTCTTGTGGGTGAAAGAATGACTTATGACCTACTTTAGAGGCTTAGACTCTCATATTTGTATTATCTTTCCATTTCATAGTTGCTTAACTCAGCTATTCAGTCTCTATCAGAATAGTAGTTTTCACTTATTTTTTTTATTTTGCTTTCTCGTACTATTTTGACTCAGTCTAATTCAACGGGTAAGTCAACAGTTCCAATTCTTTTGTTGGTTGAAAAAGTAGTGGACAAATGAGTGTTACATGTGTAACAAAGAGTGAATTAATTTAGTTCAATTTAGTGGTATGGCCGAAATAAGTGTTACATGTGTAACAGTGTACCTAAGGTGATGTTTAATTCTATTTTTATGTTACTGAAATATATATTCTTTTTAGAGGAACAAATAAGAATTAATTTTTTGTTACTTTTTTAGGCCTTTGTACAATCTCATGAGGGAGAGCATATTTCTTGGATGCGCATAATGTCTTACCGACCCTAACATTTTATCTTTCTTTCCAAAATAAATAAGGGTGAAACCTAAAATCCCTATGTCTAGTTCATTTTAGATTTACCATATCAATCTTATTGGTGATCAGACAATAAGAAGCTTTAAGCTTAAGACTTAATAAGTAAACTTATTAATTACCCAAACTATAAAATAATCCCTTATAAACTATTGATATTAAAAGTTATCACAACCCCTAGATAACTAACACATAACTAGGACTAGTAAAACATAAAAATAAAAGACATAAAATAAAAATACTGAAAAGTAAAATAAAATAAAATGTTAAGGTAAAAGGAATTAATTCTACTACTACTTATTTATAGATATCTCCCATTAAAATAATATATAAACTTGTGATTAATATCAACCAGCCATAAAGGCGGAACCAAAATAACCAGCCATAAAGGCGGAACCAAAATAACCAGCCATAAAGGCGGAATATGTTTTATTACCCACCGACCAATCTGGCGGTATCCTGATTAAGTCCAATTTAAATAGTAAATATATTATTTTAAGGGAGATGAATCTAAATAGTAATAGTAAAAGAAATTACCTTTCACCCGAACATAAAGAAATTACCGCATCACGGTAAATAGTAAAAACTGTAAAAAGTAAAAAGTAAATAGTAAAAACTGTAAAATAAAGTAAAAAGTAAATAGTAAAAACTGTAAAATAAAGTAAAAAGTAAAAATAAAAATTACTATTATTACAAAAAGTAATTAAAATTATTTACAAAAGTAAAAAAAATAAAAACTAAAAAAGTTTAGAGAGAGAAACTCTCTCTTTAGAAGGAATTGAAGAGAGAGGATGGGATACAAATTTCTGAAATCGGGTTCTGAATTTATAGGCTTCGATGGGGTGCGCGCGTTGCGCCGCGCGGCCAGCGTCGCGACGCGCGCTACAGTGACACGTGTCACTTGCTGATTCGTTGACTCAGATCTGATCCGCTGACGTGGCACTGTTCATGACGTCATTGCTTACGTCATGCTGACGTGTCAACTGTTCATGACGTCATTGCTTGCGTCATGCTGATGATGTGGAAGTCGACGTGGCAACACGTGGGGCGGCGGCCGTCGGACGAATGAGATGTTGACACGTGTCACGCTGTGATTGGCTTATGACGACGTGGCATGTTGACTCGGTTGACTTGCTGACGTGGCTGCTGATGTGGACGATGAAGTGGCGACACGTGTCATGACACGTTGGGCGGTGGCCGTCCGAGCAATGAGATTTCGACACGTGACACGGCGCATTTTAGCATCTCCGATGTGATGGTGACACGTGGCATGCGCACGTTAGCAAAGTCAACTTTTCTCAGATTCTGATTTTGTGGACCCGGCGCATTTTAGCAACTTCGGCGCAGGCTTGGCGTCGCGACGCGCAATGCTCCAGCGTCCCGACGCGCAGAAGAAGGAATTTTTCCTGTTGACGCATTTTTGTCCGGATTTGCCCCAAATTGCCTCCAGTGCTGTCCAAACTTTATTTATCTGCAAAATAACAACAAAACACATCAAAACGTTCATAAATCTCGAGAAACAATACAAAACATTAGGTCAAATGAGTGGGAAATAGTGATATAAATACCACTCATCACACCCCCAAACCTAACATTTTGCTAGTCCTCGAGCAACAGAAAATAAAATAACATATAAAATTTAACTAAGCCACTTTCGTAGGGATCACGGTTGCATTTAGCGTATGCAACAAGCCTTTAAACCTCTAGGTGTCCCTAGTGGACGAGTGTAGTCTCGTGAGGGCTTACAGCAATGATACCCACAAACATTTTACAAAAGTAAAAATGTAGTAAAACTAATGCACACAAAAGCAAAAAGACAAGCGAAAAAGAATAAAGAAAGTTAGTGACTAATCAGGTGAAAATTCTACTCCAAGTTACTAGTTGTTTTGTTTCATTCTAAATTACCGAATAAGTAAATTCTCCGATTATATTTTTTTTTACCATTCTTCATATACACAGCTAACAAAATATTAATCAACTCATTTTTGCCCACAACAGTCATAAGTGCAGTTGATAATAGAGTAATATTTTTGTCCTAAAGTTCTATCAGATTTCACACCTTTTTGTAGCAATGGAATAATTTTTTGATTTTTCTGATTTTTTCTTTGATTTTTTCTCTATTTTTTATTTATATATAATACCTTCCGTCTATGTAGCGAGCTTTGGGTCGGTGGCTCCCAAACCAGTTTTTTAGGGCACCAGGTGTTAAGACACCCCTACGAACTTAATTACTCAGACTTCAGATATATATATATATAATATATATAATATATATATATATATATATATATTTTTTTTTTTTTTACTCCATCACTATTTAGAGATGCTTCTTCCAATTAAACTATAGCACGGAATATTACAAACTTTTCATTTTAGCTCATGACTGTATGTTTCCATGTAAGTTCATAATACCTGTCAACTGAATATATGAAGATTCATTTTAGTCAGATTTATGGAGAATTCACAAATTAAATAATTTAAAAGGAAATAAACAAAAATTAACTTGTTTTGAAATAAATGGTTTGAGATACGTATCAGGAGTGAGAACTCCTTACTCAGCTACCTCTTACCAATTTCACCTTTTTAGTCAAAACAAAAACATAAAAATGCAAAATATTTTTGTAATTTTTGAAAATTTTTCAATTTTTTTGTATTTTTCGAAAAATTTTGGACTAAAAACAAGGTACTAATCAACTAAATTTCTCCCCCAAACCTAAATGAGACATTGTCCCCAATGTCTTAAACAGTAGAAGAAGAGTTAGAAGGTTGTACCTGGTTAGCTGAAATCTACAGGAAATTAAAGGTTAAGATCCAGATTAATTCGACGCCTCTTACCACGATCGTCCTCGGACCAATTTATCTTTGATAGGATAGGGTCAACTTGTGGTTCATAGGCTATGAGTTGGTCTATTAGATCCGGAGCAAGTCTGGCAGTGAAGAGGAGTTCTTTCATAGGTTTTGATACGAACCCATTTCTCCGAGCATCATCAAGAAACACATAAAGAAAATCATAAAATCCATCAACATTGAGTAGTCCAATTGGTTTCTGGTGTATGTTCAGGTTCGCCCAAGATAGAACTATAAAAATTTCCTCCAATGTACCCAAGCCACCTGGCAAAGCAATAAAAGCATCAGCACGGTTAATCATTTCTACCAAACGTTCAGACATACCTGATACGATCAGTTCCTCTCCGTTTGATGAGCCAATAAGATTTGCCTCTGCCAAGGGTTTTGGGACGATTCCCAAAACATGACTGCCTCCTTCCTGTACGGCTTTTGAAACGATCCCCATAAGTCCGAGATTGCCTCCGCCATATATTAGGTGCATATTCCTTGCAGCTAAAACTCGACCCAATTCCCGTGCTGCTTCTATGTATTGTGGTTTAGTACCAACAGTACTTCCGCAAAACACACAAATGTTTACAACTCGTCTTCTTGAAGTGGCTTCCATTTTTTTATGTATTTATTTTCAATTAGGATGCCTTCAAAAGTGCAATGACGGGCTGAATTTATAGTACCTGAAAAAAGGGTGAGTAATAATAGCAGAAGTATCTTCCAGAGGACGTTTTAGCTAAACAACAAAAGAAATCGTGAAAGGTCAAAAAGTTTGGATCCTGTCTACGAAAATAAATATAATTACAACAGAAAAGCGAATCAAAGCAATAATTAAGGCAACTGAATTGTGTACGCAATACGCCACTCGCTTGATATAAATTCATTAGAATGAGTCTCAAGATTTCATTCTTTATTCAGCCATCGCTAATGAATTGTTTCTTATATTTGCTTGCCAAACACAATTCCTTCTGTCTTAAAATGCTTCGTTTATGCCTTTCCCTACAAAAATAACACACAAAATTAAAAAGTTCACACAAAATATGAAAATAAATCATAACAAATTGCATGGGTTGCCTCCCTGCTAGCGCTGAATTTTTTTCGTCTTCAGCCAGACGTGAATGAAATCCATCTGTTAAGGAGGTTTCAATGTTGTTTTGGATGTCCGATTAAGGACAATCCCGTGAGCGTTGCTTTTGAATGGTCTCTTCCAACGGTAAAGTGGCAAAAAGAATTTTGTCTCATTCAGTGCTCGTGCCACCTTTTTACTCCTTTTGCTCCAGTGGTTCCTGAAAAGAAAGAAAGAAAATCAGGAGGTCTCGTATGGTGCTTGACTTGAAATGGAAATTCCATTCTGTCAAGCTTCTGGGTGATATCTTTGATTTGTACTCCCCAAACAGCGATGTTTTTCCTGAATGCTTTAGGTCTTTATTTTGGTCTGACAATTGCTCTTCCATTTGCTCTGCTTTTTGCTCCACCTTTTCTTCACAAATGTATTTGAAAATTTCCATATTTAGCTCTTCATCTGTCATCTGTGAAATATATGCATCAAAATTGTTAACCTGAGGATGAAAAGAAATGTCAGATTTTAGGTCTTCATCCTCTGATCTGGGTGAAATGATTGGCTCAGGTAGATCTTCATCAAACATTTGTGCAATAGAATCTCCAAGATCTTCATTTTGAGGCTTGAAAGTTTGATCCTCCGTTGTTGGTGCATTTGGAATAAATGGATCAGCTTCCTCCTCGTCAGAGTCAGAATAATAAAATTCAAATCGAGACTTTGCCGGTTCGGGTTCCTGAACTGATACCTCTGGTTGTTGATACTGCTCAGCCTTCTCCTCTGTTGAAATGTCATTGTGAAATGATTGGTATTCGAAGGCTTCATCAGTGTCATCTGAATCTGGTTCTTGAAGTATATAGTTCTGGTTTTCTGTGAATTGTCTGATCTGATCTGTCATTTTCTGTATGGATTCTGTGTTACTCTGAACTTGTGCATCAAATTGAGCTGTCTGTTCCTTGAACATGTGAATCAATTGATCTTCCTCAAATGGTTCTGGTTGTTGATGAAAATCGCATATGGATGGTGGATAAGATGGAAAATGTGGCTCTGTGAAATGTGATGGCTCTTCATAGCATGATTGTCTCCAGAAATTCTCCCACTCTGATCGATATATACATTGATCGCTCGGGTGGTTACTATCACAAATCACACATCTCCCCATTTCGTTCTGATGAACAAATGTAGCATTGCTTGGTTCTGGCATCCAGTGATAATCATTGGGCTGTTCAACAGGCCTCAAAAAACCGGACTGTTGCTCCCAGATGTGGGGTGTATCTTCTTGTAAAGCACGTAGTCTCTCAATCTCCCAGTAGTGTTCCATTTTTAAGTCACCTGAAATCAAAAGAAAGAAATAAAAATTACAGATAAAAATAAAGAAAATTAGATACAAGTAAATTAGATAGCTTCAAAATTAACAACTCAAGAAATATAAGTCCCCGGCAACGGCGCCAAAAACTTGACCGGCGTAAACACACACGTATAACGCAAGCGCACGTATCGTTCAAGTAGTATAAAAATATCGATCCCACGAGGACTTAATTCCTACTGTTGTTATTAATTATTGAATCTATTTAATTACAAATATCTAATTAAAGGGGAGAATGGAATTGATTGCTTGATTGATTTGGTTGATTGTAGATTTGCTAAATAAATAAATAAAAAGATAAAAGAAAATACTAAGGAAAATACAGATAAAAAGATATAAGGTTGTGAATTCTTTTAATATCATTTAAAAGATGAAGTGATTATTTTATGTTTGTGTAATAAATCTGTTTACTAACCTGGAACACTAAATTATGTAAAAGCCTCTTCCGATGGTCAACTACAAATACCCAGTATAACCCAATTGAACCATATTCCTATGTCAACCACATTACCTGGATTCATTAAGTCTAAGTTCCAATTATGGCTACCCCCGCCCTACAGGTATATTCCTATCCTGTAAGGAAATCTATTAAAGGGTTATCTATCCTCAAGGAAGATCGTGGGCTATTAAGTCTAAGGCTGAAACCTAAAATCCCTATGTCTAGTTCATTTTAGATTTACCATATCAATCTTATTGGTGATCAGACAATAAGAAGCTTTAAGCTTAAGACTTAATAAGTAAACTTATTAATTACCCAAACTATAAAATAATCCCTTATAAACTATTGATATTAAAAGTTATCACAACCCCTAGATAACTAACACATAACTAGGACTAGTAAAAACATAAAAATAAAAGACATAAAATAAAAATACTGAAAAGTAAAATAAAATAAAATGTTAAGGTAAAAGGAATTAATTCTACTACTACTTATTTAGATATCTCCCATTAAAATAATATAAACTTGTGATTAATATCAACCAGCCATAAAGGCGGAACCAAAATAACCAGCCATAAAGGCGGAACCAAAATAACCAGCCATAAAGGCGGAATATATGTTTTATTACCCACCGACCAATCTGGCGGTATCCTGATTAAGTCCAATTTAAATAGTAAATATATTATTTTAAGGGAGATGAATCTAAATAGTAATAGTAAAAGAAATTACCTTTCACCCGAACATAAAGAAATTACCGCATCACGGTAAATAGTAAAAACTGTAAAAAGTAAAAAGTAAATAGTAAAAACTGTAAAATAAAGTAAAAAGTAAATAGTAAAAACTGTAAAATAAAGTAAAAAGTAAAAATAAAAATTACTATTATTACAAAAAGTAATTAAAATTATTTACAAAAGTAAAAAAAATAAAAACTAAAAAAGTTTAGAGAGAGAAACTCTCTCTTTAGAAGGAATTGAAGAGAGAGGATGGGATACAAATTTCTGAAATCGGGTTCTGAATTTATAGGCTTCGATGGGGTGCGCGCGTTGCGCCGCGCGGCCAGCGTCGCGACGCGCGCTACAGTGACACGTGTCATTTGCTGATTCGTTGACTCAGATCTGATCCGCTGACGTGGCACTGTTCATGACGTCATTGCTTACGTCATGCTGACGTGTCAACTGTTCATGACGTCATTGCTTGCGTCATGCTGATGATGTGGAAGTCGACGTGGCAACACGTGGGGCGGCGGCCGTCGGACGAATGAGATGTTGACACGTGTCACGCTGTGATTGGCTTATGACGACGTGGCATGTTGACTCGGTTGACTTGCTGACGTGGCTGCTGATGTGGACGATGAAGTGGCGACACGTGTCATGACACGTTGGGCGGTGGCCGTCCGAGCAATGAGATTTCGACACGTGGCACGGCGCATTTTAGCATCTCCGATGTGATGGTGACACGTGGCATGCGCACGTTAGCAAAGTCAACTTTTCTCAGATTCTGATTTTGTGGACCCGGCGCATTTTAGCAACTTCGGCGCAGGCTTGGCGTCGCGGCGCGCAAGGCTCCAGCGTCGCGACGCGCAGAAGAAGGAATTTTTCCTGTTGACGCATTTTTGTCCGGATTTGCCCTAAATTGCCTCCAGTGCTGTCCAAACTTTATTTATCTGCAAAATAACAACAAAACACATCAAAACGTTCATAAATCTCGAGAAACAATACAAAACATTAGGTCAAATGAGTGGGAAATAGTGATATAAATACCACTCATCACAACACCACATTTGATAGAACATTATTTACAACCTCTATATATATGTGTATATTATATGTATATATGTAAATATATGTATACGTATACACATATGTACATTATAAATAATGTTCTACCAAATATGGTGTTGGGGTGAAAAGGAGTGGGAGTTGAAGAATAAAGCCAATGAGATAATGACATGAGAGTTGTATTTGTGAATACCGACTTGAGAGCACAATACATGATTTTTTAAAGTCATTTTTGAGTGAAAGAAGTTTAATAAGATTTGAAAAAGAAATTGGCAACTAAACTTCGAATAAGAAATGAAATTGAAATGAAATGAAATGACAATTTAACTTGAAAGCAAAATCTCATATGTCTTTCTTCCGTCAAGACCCATTAAATACCCAATTACAAAAGCATATGAGTTATATGTTTACATCAAATAAATTCAACACTGATTTCATATTTTTTTGTGAGGAAGGTACAAAGAAGTGTTGTGTTATCTATATCCTCTAATGCCACATAAATACTCCAGTATCTGATTTGATAAGCAATACCTCCAAGTCGAATTCAATAAAACCTTGTAAACAATACCCCTAATATTTATAATATTTTACACTCATCCCATATTATTTTCTTAATACCCCAACACAACCTAAGGTCAAAACGTCGAAGGAATATTAAAATTTTACATGTTTACCCTTGAGAAAAAAATTAATATTTTAGTATCTTTAATATTTCATTAAAATAAATTAAAATATATCATTATGATTTATGAAATATAATATTTCTATATAAAATTATTACAAAATCTAAATTTTCTAATGAAAATTATTATTATTTTTAATTATCTTATAAAATATGATTCAAAAAATTTATATGAAATAAATGAGATATATTAATTTAATTCTATTTCTACAATTAATTTTATTGTATATCAAAACACAAAATTTCTTAATCAAATTCTTTTTAATTATTATTTTTAGTTGTATTTTTTAATTTTAGTTAAATTAATTTTTGGAATGCCAATTTATTAATCTATATTAATAAAATATATTCTTAATTTTATTTATTTTTATTTATTATATTGCAATATAAAACTAAATATGGAGTTTTTAGAATAGAACAACACTAAAGTGTACGTTAAAAAATTTATTTAAGATGATTAAATGAAATAAATTTCTATAAATTATTAGATTTTAAAATAATTTTATATTGAAATATTATATTTTAAAATAATTTTTAATTAATTTAAAGAATTTATAATGATATAAAATCCTATAATTATTTATGAAAGGGTAAATATGTCAAAAAACTAATAAAATGAGAATATTTACCTTTTTTGACTTAACGAAGTCTTTGATGTATTATTAAAATAATAAGAGAATAAGTGGGAAAAATTATAAACATTAGGGACGGTACCAAAATTAGCAAATACCAGCCTCGCAAAGATATAGATTGTTCTATCTAAAATGCTAGCATTAAACACCAGTAGAAATGAATGTAGAATTCAGACAACCAAACCTTAAAAACAGCTGCTTCAGAAGAAATCTTTGCAATCTTCTCTTCTAGTAACTTTAAATCATAATTTGAAATGCCAGTGCCCGACGAAATTAGGGATATCAACTTAAACACAAAATCATAGAATATATCAAGGAAGATTACAAATAACTAACACAATGAAAAATCTAAAAACTGTTTCAAATTACGTCAGAAAGCCACAACCAACCTGTTTACGTATTTCTTTAAGTTCTTCTTGGCTACTAGACCCATCAAGAACGACATGACACTGTGACCTGCAATTATAGAAATGGCAAAAAATATCATTTTCCAAAGAAACACTCCCTTGACGAGAAATATGGCAAGCAAATCTAGGGCAAAGAGGCACAATAAAAAAAATTCATGCATTATATGTATTTTTGTTTTGATATCTATAAATTTTCCTCAGCTAACTTCATGGAGATTCACAGGTGCCCCATCTAATTTTTTATATTTTGCCAAGAGAACATTCAATTACCTGGGTTCCATGACAAAACATGTAATGCCTAAGAGATCAAACCAGATCCAAATCTACATCCTCATCAACAATCAATAGAGGTTATCTGTAACCATGAAAAAAATAAGGATCAGTTAATTTGCAAGTAAACAATTTGAAATTTTCATTTCTGCATAAAAAAAACTATTGCATACCGGTCTAATTGCTTGCTTTACAACATCCTCCTTCAAAATTTTCTTCTCATGGATTAAAATGAATAGATTTTTCAAAACCTAACGAAAAATTTAGCATTAGAACCTAGAAAGACACAACAATAATCATTTTAGGTAAAATTCCCAGTTAATTGATTCCCAGTATAGTGATTTATAGAAATACTAACACATTTTCCAAATCTATAATCGATGAATAATAAAGAATAATAAAGGAAATTATATAACTGTGAATAAAAAACATGATCCATGCAACGAGTATGAGAACAGTATGTAAAATACATGTCAGGTTACATCTTAATATGAAAGATACTCCAGGTTACAGAAATAATCACATAGCAAAAAGAAAAGACAATATGACAAACGCATCGGTGCATGACAAATGTTCTAAAATAAATAATAAAGGAACAAAAGAAAGGTAAATACAAGCACAATACCATGCCAAATCCATCTTGAACCTAGGTGACGCAAAACGTAAGAACACCATAAATTGAACAAGCAACTTACACATACAGAAAACGAACCATCTTTTCCAACTCTCTATAGCCTTGGCTACCATCTCCCCATTCCTTTTGTCTCCATTAGCTGTAGTTGTCGCAACCTTTATAGAAAAAAAATAGCAATAATAGCAATCACAATTACAATACACAGAAAAAACCTGGAAAATTTATTCATCAACCCTAATTTGTAGTGCAATGCGTCTTAAGCACTGACAAACTATCCTAATTGAATCCTCATATATCATCTAACATATAAAGGAGACAATATCCTTCTTCCAGCGTCTTGAGTCCTTTATTGTCCAAGGCATCCAACAAGGTACAAGTTAGGATAGGCCTATTCTAGATGCCTGCAAATTAAAATAATCAAAATTCAAATGAGTAATCATGCCCATCCATAGCAACTACTAGCTTACGTCTAAGACAAACATTTAACAATTAATAATAGTTGTTCTATACCTCGACTATCAAAACCCACATACACATCAAAATCCATATCCAAGAGCCACCACTGTCAACGATTTAAACCCAAAAAAGAAAAATATCCCGGAAAAATTATGGTTATGAGTGACTCACTTTAGGGAGTTTATTTCTTTTATATGGGACTTCTGCGAGACCAAAAGCATAGTTTCATCTACCAAACCCATGCAGAATATCACAAAATTCCATCAAATAATAAGATTGAGAGTTGAGAAAAAGATTTAAAGAAAATAATAACAAAGATTTTTTTAAAAAGAAACAAGACAATCTCACCAGCCGGATACTGTTCTTAGTCTCCTTGCATTTCAAATTAAAACTGAAAATCAGAGGTTCAAAAGAAGTAAAAGATCTTATCTTGGAAACTATCAACAGAATGCTCATACCTGACTTTGTAGCTCAGGCTGGAAGTGCAGTCAGTCCCAGTTAATTGATTCCCAGAATAGTGGCTTATTGAAATACTTACACATTTTCCAAATTTATAATCGGTGAAGTGGAAGCAAAGCCCCAGTCTACCTCTACCTCTATCTTTATTGCGTTAACAAACTCTAATATATTTTTCGATCTTTTCTTCCCCTGCAATATTAGAAATTATATCGGCTTCT